>JAQIXW010001722.1:0-18002 GCA_034700685.1 Willowsia buskii | reverse complement strand
ACTGCAACCATAAACTGTAATAATATGCATGTCGTACTACCGTATGCTCTGCATGCATTTCCTGTTGTGTTAGCCTAGGACTTCGTAGTACTACGATCGTCTCACTACGCTAAAAAAAACGAAGTCATTGCAGCGTGCGAAAATCTTTTTATTTTCATTTTCACTCCCATTATTTTTTGAGACTCATTTTATTATTTTATGCTGTGAGTTAAAAGGGGCACGTGTCACTTGTACTATTGTCAATACAAAGTAGAATATGCGTTTGCAAAGTTACTTACTCTCCTCGTCATATTCAGAAGTAGCCTCGAAGAGATCAGGTCTCATGTATGCAAAGTGCACATACACATACTACATACATATTTAGGTACATATTTAGGTACATACAGTAGCAGTACTTGTTACTATTTACTCTGTAAAAAGGATAAATGAAGGTACTATTGTTTCTCTAATATAACTATTCCCTCCCCAGCGCCTAGATCTATGTTTTTAATCGTCAATAGTATATTCAGCACTTCAATGTATCATATCCAAACATTTACCAATATCATTGTTCGGGCATTCAAGAAAGTTATACTGATTGATTTTGTCTTTTGTGGAGTATCCACTGCACAACAAATGTTTATTTAAAAAATCAAGACAAACTGGGATAAGTAAAAACAACATCCAAACAGGAGGCACTTTTGGTTTTACAATGCGTAAGGACCTATAATATATGTTACTGTATATACTGCAAATAATAGATCGAGTTGTGGCAATCTGATTATCAGCATGTTATTGTACACTAAGAAATTGTCGTAACAATGAGTTTTCTTTATTCACAATGCGGCCTACCTACAAACTTTTATCATGATTCATAATTAACCTGACGTTTGTAAGATTGTAATCCGTAAATTTGAATGAGTCAACTACATTCATATAGGGCTGTGTTTTGTTGTGCACCTAATCTACCCTTACGTGCCTACAAAATAATGTCTAGAGCTCGTGGTGGCAGGCGGCAACCCTAACTCCAACCAAAATTAAATCTTTCGAAGGCGTCATTACGTTCAATTGATGCAACGCGATCTCCTCCTCACTCTACACACATTCAATTGCATTCAGTTCATCCAGCCTCATTTGTACTATCGCACAAAGTATTACTAACTCGAATCACATCATCACAAAAAAGAGAACATGGCAATGTGAAAACTAAAAATAAGAAGGCGATCGTTTGAGAATGAGTTTCACTTTGAGCAGAAACGCATTGTGATCATGATCATAGTAAAGTGCAAAGCGTACGCACAAAATAAATATACAATGAATTCAAAGAAGCAACGAATATAACGAGGCTGCCGTGCGTGCATATTACAAATTCATTTGCAATTTAAAACAAATTTGACCAATACATCTATGCAACTTTTATTTTCTCTTATCCCTACATGCCTAATACCATTTGTAGACATATGCACAATATCTATATCTTTGAAACACAACAGGAGGATGTAGCTACAGGTTATGCACTTACAAAGAACACCTTTCATTTTAAATCTTACGTCTTCTCAAAATCTCATTTTTCTAAGAATTGCTTTGCAGGATCTTATTTGCTATGAACAATGAAATGTTTTTGTTTTCGAAAAAAAAAGGTTTCACATTTTCGCTGGTATATTGTCGACCTATCAATTCTATTCACATTATTTACAAAAGGGTTAATAAGAGTTCGCATTGTGGCAGATACATGATAAAAAAAGCAATACAGCGCTAGTGCTGTATAGAATCTCACAAGTAGTCTCTAATCATTGCACGATTCGTTTCAAGTTATTTTGCAATATCTTTGTTTTCTTGTGCCGTATTTTGGCTTTATCGCTGACTAAAAGACTAAAATCAGATAACTCTCACATACCACTCATTACGGCAAATCATTCAGTGAAGAGTCACTGGTTGAGTCTTAAATTGCCTCGAGAATAAACATAAAGTCAAAACGAGCAAGTTTTATTTCTGTAGCTGTTAACAGGGAAGCAAATCACCTTCCTTTTCGAAAAATAGCTACCTAACATACATGTTCGTATTATCGTATGGAGTACTGACCGACTCTTGTCTGTCGCGTCGCATCTTCAACAATGTGCTATACAAGCAACTGTAATGACAACACATTATACCTGTTTAAGTTTGTTTTGTGTAGCATCTTGCAATCACGCTGAAGAGAATTTGATTTTAAATGTTGACACTTTCACATATTCACACAAAATAAGTAGATTATATAGAAGCGTATAGGCTTATAATAATATATCGTTTTTAACTTCCTTTCTTCTTGATGAAGACTGATGAAGATATGTGTGAATAGTTCACATGGTTTACAGAGAGGACATCCTGTAAGTCGTTACTACGCTTGTGCTTGTGTCTATAGTGTCATTCTATCGAACAAAGTGACGCTCTCAGTTAGTTGGCCGAAGATCGTGGTCAAAGACGTACATGACGGGGACTCTGCGACAATAAAGAAGTTTGCTTGAAAACATTGACTTTAGATTGACAGGAACGTTACAAGAATAACTTTCTTTTGAACAGCATGACTGTTGAGAACTTGTGAAGTTGAGTTGACTGACTTAATTCACTGCGGACTGTGTGCAAAATATTTGGAACTGGACATTTTTCAAAGAACTGTTCATAATATTCCTACAATACCTGTTACATCCTATTTATTTGCGACTATAAAAATCATACTGAGACCGCTTACTTTCAAAGACCCTTTAACTTTGACAGTACCTGAGAAACTCAAGACTGAATTGAACGTTTAAATGCAATACAATACACATACAAATTATATTTTGTTACATATAACAAAAACACTGTGACCGCAACTTTTCAACCGATTATCTTACCGGATTTGGGACTGGGGACTGGACATTGTACATTACGAATTCGGACAGTATCGTGCAAGACAACATACGTTTTTGACAAAAACTCGACTTAAAAAATCATGACAGCACAGTAACGTTTTACATGCGAAACGACAGGTGTGGTATTACTTATTCAATAAAACAAACGCAGTGACAGTGACTATGATTTACATACATACCGACGTTTCCTGCCTATGAACCAAATACCTGGACTTTTTACAAGTTGTGACTAAATATGACTACAAAAAAGATTTGAACTTACGTACTATTCACATTACTAACGACAAAGTAATTTCGGAACAAACTAAACTGATTTGACTCCACAAAGAGACTCCAATTTCAGAACTGCGCGTTATAAATACACATACTTGACAAACAAAACCGTGAAGAGCTTACTCCACGTGCTACAAGACAGAACCAAGTAAAGAAAACTGGACGAGACTGACAAGATTCAAGATATTTATATCCTATTTAATAAGTTATTAGTACTTGCTCAAGCTCCACCGTTTACTCGTGACTAAAACCTCTAAAAACTGAAAACTGTCAAAATTATTTTCCAGTTAATACAGTGACAATGACAAAGTAAAGTGACATGCGACAATGCCGACATAGTATTGCAATTGCATGACATTTCGTTTAAACTTCAACATGAACATGACCATTCAGTTTTAAGGACAGTGAAACAACTAAAGAATAGCCTGGACATCCAAACGCTCTTAGTACATACATGTTCTTTTGACTTACAGTAATACGGAAAAAGAAATATACTGACTTACATCTTACATGTTGACTTCGTGACTCACACACGTTAACAAGTGGTTTAAAGCTTACAGTTTAAACAAGTGACTCAGTCAACTGACGCGACAGGCTTATACTGAATACTGACTCTAAAGACATTGGATATTCCTGATCAAAAATAAATAGTGATTATGTTCAATAAAAAAGGTGAGTCAAAAGTGTTTAATGTCAATATCCTATTACTTATGTGCGAAATCTATTAAAATTAAAATCAGTTACTTTGCAGCTTCACATATCATAAAAGTAATTATGTCTGCCTTTCTGGATTGGGTTTAGGAACAAATATATCAAATGGAAACAACTGAAGTTGTCTTCAAAATCTTTACACTGAAAAATTGTAAATGCTCATGAAGTCTTCAAGTCGATGTAAATAAGCTCTCCCAGTCAACATGGATCATAGATGTTCTTTGTTTCATGGGAAATCTCATTCCCTATACTTTTGGACAGGTAAATATTTAAGATATATTATGATTGAATACTGCATTCATTATATAATCATTATGATATGCATCAAGATTCTATGAGTATATTAATGCCCATCTGTGTATGATGATGGAATTTTTTAAAAACTGTTATATTAAAATTCAAGGATGCCTTTCTGTTATCGTCTTTTCGTTATACGGTAGTAAATAGTTAATACTTATATGCCTGGAATCAAGGAAAGCCGAAGCTGACCATGTTAATATGGGCTTCTTTGCCTGGCATTATTGTATTTCTGTATCGCGCATAAATGTCGACGTACGAATAGATTGCAAGCAACTTGGCAATGAATTGTGGATGGATATGAAAATGCAATCCCAAATTAGAAATTCTTATGAAAACCTGATGCTCCTTCAAAGTTACAAATTATGAAATCAATTCATTGTACAAAACGTTTCCCAAAAACAGAAGGTCCAAGAGCATATTGTAGCTTACTAACTAATTTTCAATTTTAAATCGTACAAAGTAAAATTCAAAGTAAGTAGATTTTTATCGTCATTTGACTTTGACGTATGTAAAATTCTATTTCAGTTGTACTTGGGATCCTTTGGACACTTGCAGCAGTACAATGTTTGGAATACCGAAGAGTTTCCAGAAAATTGTTATCTAGTCCAGAACCCGACTTAGACTTCTCTAATGAAGATCTACGAAAATTACTTTCCATACTGGAAGGAGCTCCCAAAGAAACTTCAACAACAACTAGTACCACCGAAAGAGCTTCTGCCATGCAGCATAATGCAATGATATTGCCCGACCTTATACGGGTCCGACCTTTGAAATCTGAGTCAACCACGACGTCTACCGCAAAGCCTCCAGTATCTCTTGTTACAACACGGAGATTCTACAGAAGGCTGCGCCGTAAAACCACAACTACAGAAGCCCCCTCATCAGACTCATCAACGACACTTAGAGTGTCGAATGAAGTGGAATCCTCGAGATCGTTGCCAACAGCGTCTTCCCCAGGCGATATTCTTCAGCAGCTTTCATTACTAAATGGTATTCTTGGTGCACTCAATTCATCAACTGCACAAGCACCAACCACTGCACCATCGCCGGTCACCACAGCCAATGCAAATGATAATGCAACTCCAGTTCCTGACTTTCTAGCTCTTTTCACGGGTGCCAAAACCAAAGGCGAAGCGTCTTCCAAGTCGGAAGTAGTTGTCCCTCCCCCATCCCCATCTCCAACAGCAGCACAAGTAGATAATCCTGCAGCTGCGTTGGCTCTATTTAATTTATTTTCAAATCCTGGCAGTGCCAGCCAAACCAAAGATTCCGGTGAAAACGGTAATAATAATGCTGCAGACAACTTATTAAATCTCGTTGCTCAATCGCAACAAGCTGCAATGCAACCTGGATCCTCCTCAGCATCTCTGCCAGGGTCCGAGTCTGACGCTACTACTGCTGCACTGACAAAGCTTTTGTTACAAAGTTCAGTTCCAGCAGCTCCAGCAATGCATGGTAACTCTATAGTTCAGTCTTCAGCTCAACACGCTGCTGATGTTTCTGCTTCCCAAGTACAAAATCTTTTAGGCCTACTGGGAACATTGGGAGCTGCCGGTCAGCAATCTCAATCCGGAAATATAAATCAACTCTTCAACCTTGGAGGAGATCAAGTGGCACAAGCACAAACTACAAATTCACTTGCTCAATTGTTTGGGCAGCAAACACAACAGCAACAAGTCCAAGCACAAAATTTGTTGAGCCTTTTAGGAGGCAATCAAGGGAACCAAGGATTTAACCTAGGTAGCTTATTAGCGCCACAAGCGGGCAATTCTATTCCAGGTCTTGGTCTCCTGTCCACCATGTCAAGTCTAGGCTCCTCAATCTTTTCCACTGTATCCAACATCTTTGGAGGAAGCAGACAGGATGGGAAGCCCCGGGTTCGCGGTAAGGGTAAGGACATTTTGCTCGTATTTCAAGGCACCCTCAAATAAAAGCCACGTGTCAATAAAACACAAAATCTTTTGTAAATTTCACGTTTCAAGAGCACAAATGAGCACTAGAAACTATATATTTCAAAAGCCTTCTTGTAAATAAACTTTGTATAATATTCATGTCTGATTTCTCGGGAATACATTTACCCAAAATGTATACGAGCAGAATGCACCTTTTCATGTACATATTAATTATTTTTATTTCCACTTACTTTTCAAACTACATAGCAGACTGCATTGCAAACAATCCTAACTCTTTTTTAAATAATTCATTTTCTTTTAGGTGTGGATACCCGTGTGGGGCTTGGCTATCGGTTGGGAAACATTGGGGATGCCCAAGTAGTGTGGGATATTGGACCCCAGCTATTCACAGACCCATTGAGAGGTGAAGTAAGACCGTACACGCAGAAGCGAGAAAGTGGCTCTCCATCAGGCTCACATTACTTTCAATCTACCAGCGCCACAGCCACTGAAAAGGAAGTGCAGCAAATAGAAGCGAAACGAAGGATGGTGCAAGCTGCCATCCAAGATCACTATCGAGGTGACCACTTTGCAAGTGTTTACCCCAAGCCTTCCCAAAGGAGATCACACCATAACTATGATTATAGCAGTCACAGCTATCACTACCCTCAGTCATCCTCGACTTCCAAATCATCTAAAGATTCGTCCTCTTCCTCATTCCTTAGCGTTATCCCATTTGCCGATCACATCAAAGGCTTTTGGTCGGGACTAACAAGTGGAATTACAGGGAGTGATAATCATGACACGCCATCACGTTCTCATTACTACAACTTTGATGATGTTCGCTCCGATTTCAGCACAAATCTAATAAAAAGATCGTCTCCAGATTATACTGAATATGAATCTAATCGAGCTTATCATGCCAGGCAAATGCAAGAGGACGTTGATGATCCTACCCATAGTACACTAACAGAGTATGAGCGCATGCTTCTACATTATGGGAAGGACATTGGGGTTGCAAATACTGAGCATGGGGTAATTGACGACGAACCACAAGCTAGCGAGTCTAACTTTTTAACAAGGTGGTTTAAAGGTTCATCTAGCTCAAAGTCTGCATCTCGAGCGCCTCCCACCCAGCAGCCTAGCGAATGGGGATTCCGGAGTAATACAGACGACAACGAGAACCTTCCAGCACAACCTCCTAGTAGACAACCTCAGAAATCTGTAAAGAAATCGTTCCAGCAGCCTTCTCTATCTTCCCCAACAGTTGCATCGTCATCATCTCCTTATGGCTACGACGGAAGCTTCCATAGACGAAACAATCATCATAATAGAAGAAATGGTCCAAGACCACAAAAGCGACGCAGTCACAATCCGTTCAGGAACTGGTTAGCTTCATTCAAACAGTCAGCCCAGAGACCACGTAAGGCTCCTCCTCCAACTGGAGGTTTTGGTCGACGTCATTTTAAGCGGCCATCAGTCTCTGCAAATCCCAAATTACAGCACTTTACCAACACAAACAAAGATTTGATGATGGCAGACGCAAACGATGACTTTGTGGAATCTGCGGGAGTGGAATCCTACAACCCAGGATATCAGCCCCCAGTATCGTACACATATGCAAATGAATTTCCAGACGTTTCATTGACTGTACCAGTCGCTCCCCCTTCTCATAGATTAAAACCTTCAAATCCCAGTGTTTCATCAAAATCACGTGCCTCCTTAACACAGCGGGAACGTATTATAGAACCAGCATTACTTTATGACCATCTTGAGGTTTCGGAACCAACAATACCGACTGAAATCGATGCGAGTTTCCATCAAAGAAACAAAGTAGTTGTGAATTCCAATCTGAAGGAAATGGAAAAGCAAAAGTTGATGGGAACATCTCCCAAACCAGCAAAACCGAGCATTCCAACTCTCACGAAAATTCAGCGTTTGCGCCTTCAGAACAAACTGAGAACCAATGCGACTGGAATGCCAGGAAAGCAAAAGATCATTGTTAAGATAAAAGGCAACAAAGGAACAACTCTTCAAAATCAGCACAAAGGGGCGTCACCTGTTGGAAAGGGAGAATCTATGTCAGAATCGACCACTGCATTACCCTCCATGCTCAGCACAATTAGCAGCCTATTTAGTGGGACAACAAAGCCAAAATTGCTCAATTCTCTCATTCGCAATGCTACTGCAATGTTCCCCTCTATCAGTTCTATTCGAATTTTGCCAAGGAAGAAGAAGAAAGAGCAAACAAAGACGAAGCTCACAGTGCAAAATGGGAAGCCTGCAGTTGTAGCTGTACCAGAGGTGGATGAGGAAGAGGAAAATGACCAAGAGACCGCCGCTGACGGGGAAGAAGCTGAGCCAGTTGTTCAAGTAGGACATGATATGTCCTTTTCAGATCTCCAGAATATATTTTCTGCCAAGAATAACGACACCAAGAGGCGCAGAATCAGAATCCGTGTGAAGGAAAGTGTCCTTCGAGGGGACAATGCTGAGGAAAATGACAAAGAAAGGAAGGATAGTGATGAAGATGAGGAAGAAGACGAAATGAAGGACATTTTTGTGGATATTGAGAGTGGAGAGGTGAGTGTTCTGAAGCCCGTTGCCAGTTTGGTATCGTTTGACCCGAAGAAGGAAGAAGCTTCAGATGAGGAAGAGGTTGACTACTATGAAGACGATGATGGGGATGGAGTCGCTGATGCAGACATGAACCGCAAAGAACATATATTCGAAGCAATCCAAAAGGAGCTTGTGCGTAACTTTGAGAAAATGAAAAAGAAACAGCAAAAGGCAGAGGCAAAGAAAAGGAGAAAGCAAGAGCTCATCCAAAAGGGAATGGATGAATCGATGGATGTCGTGACCAAATATTTCGATCTAATGCAGAAAGATGATGGAGCTGAGAAGCAGGAGGCACAGCAGAGTAGTAGGGTGAAATCAATTGGCGGATTGTCAATGTAATCTAAATTGAGTGCATGTTGTACCAAAGCTCGGAAATTGCCATTTTGCAAAGGCTATTTCACTCCGTCCTAGTCCTTATTTACATGCAATTTTCATGTACTGTCATAATATATTATCGTTAAAAAGTTCGATCCAGCGCAAGCAACATAAAATCTACAAAAGAGGTAATTATTTATGTGTAGATGTGTATGTATGTGTACCTTGTACACTTTGGCTTATGAGAAGTAAAAGACTACTTTTTAGTGTTAGTTACTCGTAAGTGCACATTCATGGTTGACATTCCTTAGTATTATATCGCTAATTTATTTTTAGTGCAGTTATTTCCAGTACGGCGAGTCATGCACTACGGCTATAACATAACTAATGCAAATTTTCCTCGTTTTATTTTCACTTTTGCTCAGATTTATTAATTTGACCCGTTGATTTATGTTCACCAGTGAAGTATTGTATATTATTACTGGCTTGCTTTAATTCGTTACGAAGCATGTGAATGTATTTATATTTGTGTATGAAAGATTATATAGATTTTTATAAGCATAATATTATTATCTGTTGTTATCATATTATGTATTTTGTTGGTATGATTGAATAAAAGTTATATTTCTGTTATTAATGACGCGAGGTCACATTTCTTCATGTAATTATAATTTTTCAACATTATTCATTGCATTCATTCTCTCTAGCTTTCTTACTTGATTTATTTCATCATAATCTTGAAGATAACAAACAGGTTTAAGTCTATGAATGAATTTAAAAAAGATGATGTCTCTATCTCCAAAAGAAAATATCGTCTGACTCTGTTCCGGCATGCATATGTATATAGAGTAAATTATGATCACTGCATATAGAGTAAATGCAGATCATGCATTTACCGCAAATTGAACACTAGCATGCTTGTTGCATAAAAGGATGATGAAAGGAACATTGAATCATGCATGTGAGTCATGTTGTGAGTAAATACATAATACATAAAGTCGAAAACTTTAAATTGACAAAACATTGGATCATTGGCTGTTTGTGTAAAGGAATAAGACCATGCATGCTTCTAAAATTTTATTAATTAATGTCCGTCTATATGAGCATTACGAAAGATAATTCCAAATGCATGTACCGAATTGATTTATTACTTTTCGATTTAAACGCATTTTCTAGACGCATTCTTTCCGTATCATTTATTAAACTCGATATTATTATGGATGCCATAATTTACTTCCAAAGAGTAAAGAAATGATATATGTATGATCTATGTAAAACGGCCAAAATGTCTCGTCCACGACTATCTCAATTAGATTAATGTACTATCAACAATACTTCAGTTCGTAAGCTCTCAGGAAGTAAAAACTGACGGAACCCAGTTCATAGGATTCTTAAACGCGAAATATATATCGCATATTGAACATATAATGCAATCCAGCTACATACTTTTAACACCCATATTTAGACTATTGTGAAGCAGTTTGAACCGATAGCCCCTTATTTAATGCGTTTATTTCATGGAGAAATCTACAAGCAGATTTTAAGAAGGCAACTTGGGAGTAGACAGTCAGCAAGATGACGCAGTGATATATAATAATCCAGCTAGATAACCACATTATTTGAATAGATTCTCGTTGAGCTCGCGCTCAAAATAATTCAAGCTTATTGCAAGTCGATTTCCAAGATACATTTTTTAATTTAAAAAAACGTTATTTGAAAACAAGTTATCAATAATATTATGTTATGCGAGCAAAACAGAAACCACAATATAGAATATACTGAATCACCAATCAACGTCAAACATGTTTGTGTGAAGTGGCATGAAAAAAACCTTTAGATCCGAAAATCACATCAACATTAGTAGGTCATCCCAGGTGTCACTAGTCATCACAGATTGAAGTTGGTTCGTTTTTAAGGCGCAACAACTTACTTCCAACATTGACATTTTCTCATCAATACGTATTGAAATGAATTCTTAGAAATATGAAATGGATGATATGTAAATCTCACGAATAAATGTTTGGCTCTGTCTCTTTTAAGATTATAATGAGACGACCATCTATGATTGAGAACAAATTTCATTGTAGCACCAGTGCCCTTGAAATGATTCCCTTCAGTTATGACGACAGTTGCATTACATTTGACGTGTGACTGTGACCCTATCTCACTTTGCCTAATGAAAACATACAAATCAAAGAACATAACATAACTGAAATTTAACTTAAATCATACTTTAGTTATGTATTCCATATGAAAACAGGATGTTTATATATTACATGATGCATGGAAAACTATTTTTGCATTATAAGACAAGATTTGTCTCTGACGCTTTTATGATAGTCTCATATGTACATGTAACAAAGTATAGGTCAGCTAGTTTAGTTTTGTCGTTTCATTAAATATATTGTATACTTGTTTTATTGTATTAAAAAAACTGTGACGCAAGAAAGAATTATACCAAGTCGTAATTTCTTACTAGCGCCTCATCATGAACAGCATTACACGCCGTGAATAAAATTATTTTATATTTATATTATGTCGCATTTTATTAGCTATTGAATAGGAATGATTATTTTGCAAAAAAATTGTACCATCCAATAAATATGAATGTCTGCGGTTGATCAAGCGAGATCAATGTACCAATACCAGTCATTCCATAGGTCACATGAAATGTATTGCGTATATAGATAATGAAGATATTATGTATAACGTTTTGTCATGAACTATAACCTGCAGCCTGTTGTACTGCACAGAGAGTATTTTAACGATAAAAATTCAGTAAAACCTGCATCACACACATTTTTGCCTCTTACCAAACAACCGTACTTCCGTAAATGTACTTTGTAAGCAAGCTTATTATCCGTCATCTATAAATAAGTTGTGTGTATATTTAAAAAACTTACTTACTGTACTTTTCTTTGTTGCATTCTATAACATTTATTGTCGGAGTGAGAGTTAAAAGTATCTATTGTGCCAAAAGACAAAATATTGTAGCTGTTGCACAAGCTCAGGATTCAAGAGAGTTCATTTCCCTATAATAGTTCATTAGTGTGTTTCTGGAGACAAAGAAATTTCTTCGAATAATGCTCAAATTTTTATTTTCAAAGCAACACCGCTTTTCGGTTGTGAACAATCACACACAATCAGGGCAAAGTTTGCGGCAGAATTACAGTTTAATATAAAAAAGGTAATATGTTTAAGAAGTAAGCCTTGAATCACATTTATTGAGCCACTGATCAGTTAGGCAAATGAAACGGCGTCAATATGTTTGCACTCACAACGAGCGTACCCCAACTCTTCAAAGCCAAACCAAAGAAAGCTGCTAAAAAGAGTTTCGAATGGGACAAGGAAGAGCAAAGGAGGAAAAGGCTTATGGCATTTGTAAAATCCATTCGGGTATCAGGAAAAGGGATTTCAAACGGAACCGTGAACACGGTTAACGAATTTGACATAAATGTGGATACTTTTGGTAAGAACAGACTATTGTTGCTTTTAGTTTGTACAGGATGAAATTTCCATATGGCAAGATTATGATGGTCAATCATTTAATTTTAAATATCTTTTTATAGATTATGAAAATCTTACATTTAAACTTACACGTGCAACAGAAAGAAGACCTCTGATTCCTAGTGAGCTGGACCATGAAATGTTTGAGCTTGACAATTATATCAAAATTGCTTACAAGCTACCCCAACCAGGACAGTATGAATTGGCAATTAGATATCAAGGTCTTCATGTTCCTTGCTCACCCTTCAAAGTGCAGGTAATGCAGATAACTCTTTCCTAAAATAAAAAATAAATGAAATTTAGAATGAAAACCACTTTTCTCTCTCTCATATTATATGATTATAACATTTGGCACAAATTATCATGATATATATGTTTTAATTTTACAAACGGGTTTTTGTATTAATTTTATATCCTGATGCTATTGTGCCTGGGGGGTTGTGAGGACAGATTACCAATGCCAAAGATGTGATTGCGTTTGGGAAAGGATTGACGAATTTCACAGCAGGTAAATTGCAATGAAAATGCTGTGTATGAACATTACTCTTTACTAATATTTACAAATATGTTTGGAAATATTGAAAATGCTCCGGATATTTCAGGTAAAATTAACAGTTTCCAGCTGGACATGAGAAAAAATGGTCAGGGTAGAATATCTGTTGTGTCGTCAACAGAGGAAATCACGGATGATGGTCCCCTTTACATCATAACTGAATCCAAACATGGATACCAGGTATGTATTCCAGTGGCAAACATCTCCTCAGATTCTTAGAGGGTAGGTGTTTCTAATCAGCATAACTTTTCCTCAGATACAATACGTAACGGACGCTACAAAGCCTTTCTTTTTCCATATAAAATGTAATGGAAAGCACATTCCTGGATCGCCCTTCCTAGTGACTGCAGGAAGAAGCAAGGGAGGGATTGTTGGAAAGGCTAAAATGCTATTGCAGACACTTGCAAAGGACCAGAAGAAATTTTTATGACGCAAACATCGCTATTTCTTGTTGGTCCACTGATATGCATGCAACATACTCCATTTTAAATTATATCAAAAGATTGTTAATTGTTTGAAAAACTCATGAACTAAATATAATGTACCTAAATATGTAATTAGCTAAATAATACAATTTGGTGTTTGCTAAAATTTTATTTGATCTTTCGAGTTTGATCATTATACATATCAACTGCTTAGTTCGTCACATTATTTACATAGGTAATTAAAATTAAGACAAGTCAGCATTACCATTCACGTCAAAATATTAGACTTTGACATTATGTAGTTACACATAAAATAAGACTGGGCTCTTGGCTTATGATTTATATTGGACTTAAAGCGTAACTAGTGCGGAATCTCAACTCTTCTTCTTTGCGCAAATAAAAATTTACAACAATAACGTTTTTACAGGTTTAATAGACAAGGTACATACAATAAAGGCGTCTGTTGATGTGGGTGGGATACGTTTATATAATAATAATTTACTTTTACTTGCAACAGATTACTGCCATTACTCAATAGATTTATATCATCGTAGAAAATAACGATTTTCGGGACGTAGTTTTTGGTGATTCAAAAATCTATATTTTATATTACAATCCAAAATCCAACTAAAATATCGACCATTACTTTACAATTTATTTTTAATACATCGACTCGACACTTATCGGGTTTTGAATCAAGCTTAAAGTTCAATAGCATAAGTTTCCAACGACGAGATAAAACAATAGAGCTACACTCCAACAACAATCACGGCCTATGTATATGATCTCCGTTAGTTTTTTTAGCACCTTCTGCCTGTTTAATGCAAGTGTTGTGGATTGTGGATAGCAATAAATATATATTATATTATTCATATCCCTTAATGTACTTTAAGTAAAAAATGAGATTCCTATAAAAGTCTAGTGTAGGTAGGTACATAATGACAAAATATTTGAACGTTGACCTCCACAAGAAAGTAGACTAGCAAAAAAGTGAGAAAGTACTGCAGAACATAAAAGTATCAAAGAAGCTTCCGTTGCACTGGTTTTAAATTATAGCATACATATATTACACTATTACACATAGATTTAAATAATTCAAGCAGAATTCTTTGGTAATCCATATAACTTGGTTCCAGACTTTAAAGCGTCGAGGGGCAATCGTAATTTACGACACAGACTTCTAGACCTCCAGACCTGCGTAAACATTAAAAATACAAATGAACAAGCAATACTCTTAATTTTAAAACGATTTGTTGCACGAGCTCAACGAGTTGTAATTAACTATCTAACCTTGATCGTCATATCATCGGAAACTGTCACCAACATCTCTGGCTCGTTTGGATTGAAAGCAACAGAATTTACAACATCCTTATGCGGAATCTTTGCCAGAGAAATGCCATAATGCCGGTCCCATATGTATCCTAAACAAGATATAAACCAGTAATTTTTTAGAGTGTCAAAAAACTTTGCAGTGTGTTGTTCATCAATATACAAAAATACATAGGTATATACCATGCTTATCTTCTGCTCCACTAGCCAAATAAAGATCACTAGCATCCAAAAATATGAAAAAGCACTCGTCATTTGGTGTGTATGCTCTATGTGCACGCCTCATCATTCCAACTTGCCTGTGAGTTAAAAAATTACAATAAGCTTATCAGATCTTATCCTTAGACTGGTTATAAAAGAGTATTCAATACGTATACACGTATGTATGTATACAGTATGTACATACGTTAAAGTTGCCAAATCAATAACATGGAGATCAATTTCCTGTGCGATTGGAGGAGGTTCCAAAGGATCACTAATCTTGTACCCCTCAGGCCAAGGCCTACTATTTACATACAAGTAACGATGGTCAGGAGAAAGTGCCATTCCAATTATATGACCGTGCAAGTCGATAATTTTATCCACCTATGCATTAAATTTTTTAAATTCAGTAAAAATTCACTGTCATATCATTACCACCTGAAAATGGTGATATACCAACACCATTTTCATATTCGCTGTATAAGCTGTAAGAAAGTATAAGCTGTAAATACCTCATCGAATCTGCTCGCAACTCTTGGGTAATCTTGCCAGTTTACCGGCTCCGGTTCACCACTTCTTTCTAATTGTCTCCGCCTTTTATATTCTTCAATTCTTTCCTTAAGTGTCGGTCCCGGATCTATTCGATTATTGAATGTTATCGGATTGATTTTTTTGAAGCCTAACTGATGGGGAGTGTAAGTACGACTGCCACATGTAAATATAAGCCATTTTGGTCTTGAATCCAAAAAGCTATCTTCACTTTCATCCTCAATCGACGATCCTTTGGGAGACGGATCTATATAAAATGATGTTTATAAATTAACTCTTTTCATTGGAGAAGGTAGTAACTACAGGACGATTTTGGTATGACATAATGTGTACAAACCTCGTTGACTTCTTTGTCTCTTCTTTGGTCTGGGCCTTCTTTTTTTTAACTTCATTATTGGATGATTATTACTCTCATCACTAGATGTTTGATCCATTGGCTCAGCTAGGTCATCAATGCCATTTTCTGCAGAATCCATATCACTGACCGGACTTGACGCAGATACATCATTACTTTCTTGCTGAGATGGTACACTACCTCCACGCTCAGAAAGAGGCGTTCCTAAACAGTATTCATTTGAGTAGTTGATATCAGAAACATTTTCAAACGGTTTCCAGCTTTGGAATCCTCCTTGAAGGGAGCCATGCGAAGAAGAAGCTCCAGCATCTCTGTCTAACAATTCTCCCTCCTGAGGTAAATTTGACAATGGATTTCCGGTGCGCAAATCACGGTTATCGGACGAATTTGTATTAGAATCCTGGTCAGATTTTCCTTTCTTGCTGGCAGTGTGACAATCAAGCTCTCCCTCCTTTGACTCCTCCATTTCCACACAATTTGCGACCATTAGACTTCGTACACTGCTTGCTCTGGGATTGTAGAAACGGTAGAGTTCATTCATAACTGAAGCATGCTCCGATTCCGCCTCCTTAAAATAGTTATAAGAGCACTTTTCAAACTCGTTTAATTTGAGTTATAACCAATAATTATATTTTTCATATCTCACTATATTAAGCAATATATATTAAAACTACCTGAGAAGCTTTGTTCAACCAAATAACAGACTTGCTAACCATGTGGCCAAGCCAGTGTAAATTTCCAGATAGGAAAAACATTTCACTGTACCAACTTCCAAATATATCGTATGGTTTACTCATAGTGCGACACTGAAGCTGGAATCCATCTATTATTTTAAGAACAATATGAAATTGACTAATTTTCTTTATCTGAAAATGCTTATTTTGAAGGAGAGCATTTACCTTTCAAACTAAAAATTGCTATTTCCCCTGAAGTACTATGTAAACCAAACAGCACCCCCGATACTAAAAGAAGAGTGTCAGTCTCATTAAATTGAGAAAACTGAGTGTACTTCCAACTAAACGTTTTCATGTTTTCTGAGTATTCAAGTTTGACTGGATAACCATTCTTCCACACCTACATAAAAACAAAACATTTATCATTACTCAATATTTTAAGCATTTCGCAATAAATGCAATAAAAAATTCTGCAGGAGATTCATTCATCCAAAAATCTTACATAAACATAAGCATCTTTGGCTGTTGTTGCGAATCGTTTGCCATCATGGGAAAATGCTACGTGCAGCACCTGGTCTGTATGCTTTGTGACAACTTCCGTCTCCACGATTGGGATCTCATCAGTTAGTCTGATGAACTCGGTCTTCCACGACGTGTTACCTTTTGAGTCAACAAAATGTAAATAATTTTAATTATGTTTTTTCTTCATGTGAAAGTCATAAGTAAAACTTGTCAATTGCATACTGTATCTACTATATTTTTGAACATAAACTATCAGCCAAGTGGTGACAGGAGTCTAGCTTACAAAGCGGATCGCTGAACTTGTTCGGTATCAGGGCAAAGTGGCGCTGGAATAGATTCCGCCACAGAATTTCATCCTCCGCAACCCTATTGAATGCTCTGCAACACTGAGAAACTGATACCACATCTTGATATTCCAAAAAGTCAAAAATCTGCAGAAGAAGGGAGTCTGGAAGTTGCTCCATATTATGTACTTGACCAACTGGCACTTGGGATAGGAGAAAATCTAAACTGGATACAACTGCTTCCATGAGTTTAGCTTATCACTACTCCGTAAATTCACATTCGCACATTCACACGGAGATGTGAAAAATATGTAGCATTCATTGTTCATAAGAAACAGTACATTGAGCTTTGAACTTGAATTGAATTAAAAATGTGTCCGAATCTTAATTCTGGGTTAGATACGACTAGAATGAAAAAACACAACAGTTAGCACGTTTTCATCTTTTTGGTGAGCGTAGTGTAGTGTAAAACTTGGAAAAGAATGTAGCTAAATCGACCGTGAGAGCTCTTGAGGTACTGCCTTGAAAATAAACCGAATTCAAGTAGCTAGTTCAACAATTCACAACTGACAATCTAGTGAAAGCCTTATGTACGTGATTGTAATTACACGACAATCGATGAT
>JAQIXW010001721.1:0-18010 GCA_034700685.1 Willowsia buskii | reverse complement strand
AGCGCCCCGGCGTTTACTGACTGAAAAATCGACGGAGTACAATAGTCGCCCCGGCGCTTATATCAGATTTTACGGTACATATATAGTAGTGGCCATATAGCCCTTTGAATTGCATGAGTATATAATAATATTTTTGAAAAGGGTTAGAGAAAAGAACGAGACTGAAGACTTGGATAGTTGGATAGAGCACTTGCATAAAAGTAACATTCCTAACTCTCTGAAGTAATGAAAACTGAAGTATGAAAATGAAGCAATATGCGCAAGTTTCTACTCGTTTTCACTTGAGAGAGCACATTTGACCATTTCGGTATAATTTTATGTCACATAATATACTTATGAGCACAACCGCACACTTACTTTTATGTACAACATGGGAATGCGTTCTACCTTAAGGACAACGTGGTATTTCGAAGTTAACCAGTATAGTATAATAACGATCGGCACATCAATTTTGTGGGTTTAATTTCTCATCAAACTTATATATAAGCCCAGCTGTAAGACCTCAATAATATTTTTCAAATTGCCTAAATACACACACACCTTTTCCCTTAAAACGCCTGTATAATATCTGTATGGATGCAAATAGCACGAATCACTGGCGTCAGTACTATCATTTTCAGAACGGATTATACTGGCACATTGCCAGTCATGAAATAAATTATTTCCCTTAAAATATTTTTGATTATGCAAGAATTCTATATAAATTAAAAATCTAATGCTCCAATGTGGTCAATCCAGCATGTTAAAAATTAAAGATAATTTGCAATATTTAATGGTTGATTTTACTGGCTGAATTTGAAAACATGATGTAATCGCAATTTTCATTCACATATACATATAAATAGGTATGTGGTATGTTTCTTCTTTGTTCAAACATCTTTTAGAATGTCATAGATTCTGACAGATCGAAACGCTTCATCAGCTTCTTATCAAAATATATGACAAGAACGAGGATATGAATGTGAATCAAAAGAAAAAACCAAAGAGTATATAATTAGCTTTCATATCAAAGGGTGTTTTTAATCGGATTGTGAATAGAGTGACATGCAATAAATTGTCACCTTTAGTTATAGATAATTAATATACATTAGAAATTTAGAGCACAAAATGTAAAAATGCCTAAAACGGCCTTTTAACCATAGTTTTATCGTACCAAGTCATGCGCAATACATTAGTAATTGGGAACTGCTGTTGGAAGAGGATTTTTTTCCATTTGGGAAAATTGTTTTAAAAGAGGAAGTGAAAATGAAGTCAACATTAACGTGTTCCTCTGGCTATAAATAAATATAAAATTGATCACTCCGGACTCTAATGCACTGTCTTCACACGATTACTTAAACTCATTAGTAACTATCTACAAGCCGAGCTTCTGGCATGACTGATTTTCCGCCGTGATACTTTCAATAAGACTCTCCCTGGTTAACAGGACTTAAGCTTAAGTAGCTAGCTTCAAAAGCTCACCATAAATATCAAATGTTTTGTTTTATGAAGAATATCGTTTGAAAAATTGAAGAAAAGCATTTCGATTGTCCATAACATAAACAGCATAAGTAGCTAAAAGTACGTCTTTGTCTGAATGTGACTGACCTCCTGGGGCTAGTTATGAGGCAACTGTGGCATGGCAAAGGGGTGCAAGAAAGAACAATTACTTGTGAAAGTGCGAAAATTTTATACATGTATTAGTTCATATAATATGTTATTGTCTTATATGATGTAGGTTGTTCGGTGGTTTTGTGCCCAGAGGTGTTTACCGGTTTTGGTTGAATGAGCAAAAATCATATGCTTTCAACCACCGTTTCTCACACACCTTACTTTCGATGCTT
This sequence comes from Willowsia buskii, assembly GCA_034700685.1. Taxonomy (NCBI): domain Eukaryota; kingdom Metazoa; phylum Arthropoda; class Collembola; order Entomobryomorpha; family Entomobryidae; genus Willowsia; species Willowsia buskii. Next base: position 16,187 of record JAQIXW010001721.1, on the reverse strand, counting down.
TCTCTTTAATGACAATAATAGGCTTATTTTTGTTTCTCCAGGAAAATAAAGTTTTCCAACTTCCATTAGATAGGTCATCTAATTTTGCAAGGGAAAGAAAAGAAACTAAACTCTAGTTGCCTTGTTGTAGTTTGTAGCATGATATTATGAAGCATGGTGATGATAGTGTCCAATGATCATTACAAAAAATAGAAAGTTGTTCAAGTCAGCACCAAAATATTTTGTATTTACACATGATGTAAGAACACAAAAGGTATACAACCTTATGGTGAAGACTTCTAAGTTCCATACAGAGAAGTATTGTAGGTTTCATAGTTTTTATTCAGTTTTTATGCTGCTAACTGTTCATGCAACCTCATGTTGAAAGTTTTCTGTGGCTTACAGATAAAATTTTTGTCTGTGGGCAGGTGAAAATATATATGAGTAAATATTGTTGCAACAAAAGCTAAAGTAAAACTAAAACTGTAAAAGTAGAACACAAAGTTTTACATCACTATTTTGAGCATCTTATGCCATTGCATTTTAAGTTTAGTTCATAAATCATAAAGCTTGTTTTATTCCACATCAATAGATATAAATGGTTCTTAGAATGGAAAACTTGAAAAACTACAATATATACTTATCTATTTGCTTCATGTCAGAAATGTAGAAAAAAGTTAAATTTGTAAATGTGAATAAGCTTTTATAGAAAACTTAAAGTACATTAGAACATTTTGGCAATGTGAACTTTAGTGCAAACCAAAAGCAATCGTTAAAATAAAGAACTTAATAAAGGATAACTAAATATAAGATCCTCTTTATAAATTATCGCATAACAAGTACAAAATATTTTATGTTTTTCTATTTATTTATGTACATAATTATATTACATAGACGTTTCGCTCTTGTCAAAACTAATACAATGAGAGTACACATAGAACGAAACAATATAACACTGCAGAATTTTATAAGCATTTTACTCTACCAGTTAACGTCTGAAATCAAGCATCATCAATTATTGTTTCATCAACATACATGCATGTACCAGTAACATCTTCAGCACCACATATGTAATCTTTAACTTGCAATCACTCAAGAATGAAGCTTCAACAAGAGAAAGAAAAAGTTGGTGTGGGGTACCCTCCTTCGTCCATTCGCCATGGTCCGCAAAATCGTACAGAGACCATCACCGATTACAATACATTTGTGCTAGGAATGCTGGTTCCAAACCGCCGCTACAACGAGTCACTTCCTCTTCTCTTTGGGTTGTTGTCAGTGAACCGATTTTCCTCTTTGTTCATTAAATAAAACATGTGTCTACCAAGCTAAATATAGAAACCCTTCCTTACAGAAAAGCTTTTACTTCATGCTTGCACATCAGCTCATGCATGTTTGCCAAGAACAGGCCATTTTATAGTATGTGTGTCGGTATGAATTCCATTCTTCCCTTTGTTCATCGATTACATTACTTACCTAAGCACATAACTATACACATATATATCGTTTCGGTTTTTTGGAAGATGCATATTATGCTACGAATACATATCCGAGCATTCGTTTGCTCACAATTTTCCTTCAAACTTGTTAGTCGCTGGATCTCTTCCTTCATCTTGTTCCTCTTGCTCTGCAACAGTTCCTCTTCATTTCCTCTCAACACACTCTTCTTGACTTCTTGTTGAAGCTTTTTACCTTTTACCACCAACCTTTTCTTTCAAAATAGTAGTATCACTTCCAACCAGCCAACCAAGCACCACTCCATTGTAGTCAAAGCCTTGCGTGCAAAGCTTCGCTTTACTTACTTTTATAGAGAAGACCACTGCTCAAATAAATCGGAGGAGCGCTAGCGTACAATAATGTCTTCAATCAAATGATGCTTAACCGAACCTTCGGATAGTTGTTAAAGTCAGTTTAGTGAAGATAATGAAAAAATCTAGAAGTCTACAATGTAAGCACGTAAATCGTTCTTTCCAAATGCGAACTAAAATTTGGCGAAACGTTTACAATTTTTTCTCTTAAAGAGAATATTATTATTACAGAATGTAAAATGATCGGTGAAAGCATTACACTATCCCCGTGTCCAAAAATAAGGTTCAATATATTGCTTTCTTCAGACACGAAGTGAAATTTTGCCATTATATATGCCTTATTCAAACTGAGCTCCCATGCATGTTTTGGGCACACATGCTGTTTTAATAGAGACACTATGTATGTGCTAGCCCTTTCCTTCCAAATGAAATAAAAATACATGATATGGGGTAATTTGCATTAATGATGCCACCTTTTACTGTGAAACAGGAAAATGTTAGACATCCCCAAGAATAAAGTAGAATCAAGGGTGAGCTTTTCTTCTACGTCGCATGTGAAAACACATCCACTTTCACCAAGAGAAAGCGAAAGTGGGAGAATCATTACGAAAATTAAGTCATTCCTTCATTTTTTCCTTTGTTAATGTCATGTCACTTAAGCTGTCTTCTTTCAGAAACTTTTCCTTCGCAAGATGAACAGACACGTCATACACATGGATAGGCTACTTGGAAAAACCTAATCGTGTTTGAGTTTTGAAAACTTTCCAGAGCACATAGAGGGGGAAAGTGGTTGCATTTTATTTCGCACTTTTTCAGCAGCAAGCTAAACGGTCGCAGTTTCATACTCCTTGTCGCAGTACTAACTTTTTGTTCATTTATGCTACACTTCCCTTGCTATAATAGGATATTGGGTAGACGTGGTCGCATCATCTATGAAATGTCTACATAGGGAGTTGGTTGGCAGCGTGTACATAGGTGTGAAAGTACCATCTAGTAGGACGTTTCCAACTTTTAATCCGTTTACGAAAAGTTGATCCAATGGATTGTTAGCATAAGGATTAACTAATACGAACCAAAGTTGATCGAAACAACCCTCAGGCACTTGAAAATTTCAGCCTACATATAGTTCCAATTATATTATGAATCAATAGGGACTATCCTGACCAATGAAAGAGTTGACAATGTGACAATTTTGTAGTCGACTTTTACTTTTTATGCATAATGCATTTTGTTACGTGCTATGTATCATTATGCCCCACTTTTACTTTAAAGTTGTGGTGCTTGATTATTACACCTGCTTTACTTGGATTATCTCATTACGTTTTTCATTTCAGGCGTCATCTTATCTTATCATGCCAAGGAAATCTTGATATTTTCCCTTTCGACGACCCCGTATGCACATTTTCCGTCGAGAGTAGTAAGTTAATTGGAAATTATTATAATTTATCAAAATGTAAAATCTTGGAAAAGTTACCGTAAACTCACGAGCTATATATTTTAATTCCAGTTTCACATGAAAAGGATGCCCTCGAATTTCGATGGCAAACTGACGCAGGCGTACTTCGAAAGTCGCCAAATCTCACATTCCTAAACGCTTACTTGGCACATAATGAAACCAGCTACTGCGAATCGTCGCATTGGAGAGGTAAGAAAATCCTTTTCCTTATAATCACAAGACATTATATATACAGCCATTATCAATGATTCATAATCTGCTAATAAAAACACAATGAATCATACATCATGTCAGCCAATGAACATTTAGAATCTTTATGTGTGAAATTGATTCTGAATTACGGAGAACATCCATTCGCGGTCCAATTATGTCAAAGGGAAAGTAAAAAAAAGAAACTTCTTCGTAGACACTATAGCACAGAGTTTATAACACTAGTAGTCCTCTAGAATGTTCTATTTTTACTTGCAAGCCCAACACATCTCAGTAAGTATATAAACAATGCCACAAATAATGTAATACATAATGTAATAATGACATATACGCTAGCATCTAGCATTAGTCTTTTTTGTAAGGAACAGAGATGGCCCTTTTCTTTCTCCTTTGATTATATCTCGACGTCAACATTTCCCTTTCCGCAAAAATACAGGATGTAGGGTGTACGATAAGAAGTGTGTAATTCATCATTCTTCTAAGGTTCCTTTCTTACCAAAATGAAATGAATACAAGTATGATACTTATCTTTATACCATTACCTAAGAAGAGAAATGGAGCAGTTATTTGTCATTCTCTGTGAAGAAAAATGGGAAGGCAATAGAAAGAAGAATGATCTGAGGACTAAAGAGTCTGGCATCTATGTTGTACTGTACTTGTATGCAGTGGAAAGGGTAGAAGGGCCATTCAATAAGTTTCTTTTTTTGTGTACTTAAGCACTTGCTTTTCTAGAGAAAATAGATTCATTTCTGACACATGAGAAAGGTATAGAACCCAACAGGGCATTGAGAGTATAATGAATGATGATGCTATACTAAAAAATATTTCTGACAGGCAAATGTCGTGTTCCAAAAATATTAAAGGCAAATGAAGATGCATGTACATAATATATCAGATGAATGTGTTATGCATGTAAATACAAAACCATTAATGTTTCTGACTTTTCATTGGGTTTTAGGAAATTACAGTTGTCTCAAAGTTGACTTAATTTTCACCAGAGATCGAGCGTTTTATTTTACAACAGTTTTCATTCCTGACATTATATTGGTGACTTCGTCCTTCATTACTTTCTGGCTTGAGTGGAACGCTGTGCCAGCTCGAGTAATGCTCGGAGTGACAACAATGCTCAACTTTTTCACTACTAGGTACTACACATCAAACCAATCCGCAAATATGAAATAATACTAAATGTTCCTAATACCTTATTCATGTATTGCATTATTTATATTCTAAATCTACTAAATTTACAGCAACGGATTTAGATCCACGCTACCAGTGGTCTCGAATTTGACAGCAATGAATATCTGGGACGGATTTTCGATGTTTTTCATTTACGCTTCCCTTCTCGAGTTCGTATTTGTTAACTATATAGGGAGAAAACGTCCTAGACGCCCTTCAGAGTTCACAGGACCACCTCAACCGGGGGGACCTGTAAGTTTTAAGCGGAATTCTATTTTTTAAACATTGATAAACAATTATATTGGGAATAATCTACAAATATTGTCGAAGGAAAGTTTCTTATGCAATTACACAACTATTACATAAAAGACAAATAATTCTGATCATATCAAAGTTACAGTGGAAATGATTTATGTACTTAATAATTACTTCAAATGTCCAAATCAATTAGGGATAGCTACCGTCAAATTGTAAAAAAAAAGTTGAAAAAACAATACAGTAAGATTTATGTGTAAATTTTCACTAACTTTCACTTTTCATTTTACACCGCTTTCTCAACCGATCAAATTAACATTTTATATACCTGCAGTACGCTATTGGTGTACATGTATAAATGTACCTTTGTATAAAAATATAAAGGGGATTTTTTAAACCATATCATAATGAAATGTAAATATTTTATTTTGAATTTTTGTATTAACATCACAACAAGTCTTTCATGTTTTCACTTTCGCCACAGATAACAGTCATAATACTCATTCAATATATTGCCATTTTTTAAAACACGCTTCCACTAAATTATTTAAGATACATTTTAAAATGATGTCTTGTAAAACAAAACTGACCAGTGTTTGCACATATACTCATTCATTGTCAACAACTCGTAACTGTGTTGCAGCGTGTGAAAATAGAAGATAATCAAGCGACGACACCTGTGGTAGGAGCACCTTCACCGACACCGGGTAGCAATCAAAGGACAGAAATTGTTGCCTGCACTGCCTGTAGTCCGTCCCCCTGCACTCATCCTGCTAATAATGGCTGTGCCGCTCCACAAGTAATATTATGATTTAACAGTAATAATTATTATTAACCATGATCTTGTAAATATTAAATCTAATTACAACATTCAGCTACCCTTACTTCATCTTTTTAAGTCATCATCTTTGCGTGGCGACTCTGTAAAATATATGATGATAAAAATGACAAAAAATGATGTGAAATTTCAGTAGGCTAATACATGAACTCCATTTACTGTGGAAAATGTACATTGCACTACAGAACGTCTCAACTCGCTACATCAATTTTATGAAGGCCAAAAGTTTTGGCTTCTCAGGTTTTCACAAAAATTGTTAAATCAACTTTCGTAACAATTCATCATTTTACTAACTTTCAAAATCTTTTCTTATGCACAAGCTTTCAATATTAATTATTGCACTCAAAGTGAAACTAAAATCAATTTCAAGGCGGAAGCTACCATTTACCATAAAAACTGATTAAATTAAACATGCTAATTTCATGTAAGAAAAACGTTTCAGATATCAAAAATCAAAGGAGTGGAAAAAACGAATGCATAATAATGAAAATGAAGTTTTCAGTATAAGCGCTTTGGAGAAGTGAATTCTATAGACTCGTCAGGCTGCTTTTATTGTTTGCGTTTGAAACATGTTTTCTATTCATCATCCCACTGAAACTTGTACCGTATCATCACTGGACAAGTTTCTTCAACATGATGACTGAGTAGCAGTAGCAGTAAATTGCTACTACTTGTTAAATCAAGTAACATAAAACATTAATGAAAGTTTTCCTCAATGTTTCCTTTCAGATAAGAAGAAGAATAATAGAGAACCCAATTCGGGTCGCGAAGACCATCGACGTTGTTTCGAGAATAGTATTCCCAATCGCCTATGCCATCTTCCTCATCTTTTTCTTCGTCAAACACAAAGCGTTTGTTTGAGTTCTAAAAGACATGCTCATCCGAATGCAGGAGATTGCTTCAACTTCAACTACAACAGTTGCGACATCACTAGTGATAGCAGTCCTTACTTATTCTAAAGTGAGGAGTCATGTAAAACTCTTTACTACTAAACTACTTCAACAATAATATTTCAAAATTTTATTATTACATGATATCTCCCGGAAAATGTATATTATTAAGAAAACAATAAGTTACCTAATAGTAAACGGATAAGTTGACAAAAGATATTATTAATTAATACACCTAAATGCATTATAATAAAAGCCTTAAAACTTAATGTATATAAAATTATAAAGGCTATACTTTACGATAGTAGCCTACATGAATTTTTTAGACACTATTGATACCCAAGTGTCTACTTAAGTTCGTAATGAGAATTATATTTTATCAATTATGTAAAACTTTCTTTGCAACCGAATACAGTAAGTTAATTAAACGACAAAAAGCAAATGAAAGACCTAGAAGAGAAGGTAAATGACGAATTTATAAATTACTAGCTACCTTACAACAATAGGCTCGATTAATCGGGGTGCTACCTACGAACATTTTAGGTACAATTTTAACTCATCTACCAATCCATTTAAACTTATTATCTTATATGATAATGGTATACACTTTGATAACCAACTTTTAATGCTTGTCAAATTATGCACTTAATAATATTATTATAAGGACGAAGACGGAGGAGTTCGAATTATGTAAAGAAACTTTGAAACTTTCGCTGCAAACTTTCATAAAAATTTGTGAAATGAAATAGGTCAGTTTTATTTTTATGTATTTATTATGTATTCAGAGTTACGTTTCTGGTGCTAATTTTGTGATTCCTGTGATTGGACACTTGATGTAACCTGTCCCATTTATGCAAAAAGTTTAAATCATGAATCAATTTTTAATGTACCTATGTCTAATGCAAGCTTTAAGACTTGTACCAATTACATTATATTGTGCACTTGACTACTTGTATATAAGGCAGTGCAATATTTCAATTAAAATGATAATTTTGGCCATTCGCATTCCAAAATGATTCAATGAAAAATCAAAGCATTAATGAAAAACGTTCCGTTGTAATTACATTCGCTTGCTTAAATTACTTTTGCGTAGGTCTAGTTAGCGCATAAGACACAAAGTATAATGCCCAATAAAAATTGTAAAAATACTTGCGATAGATGTATGAAACATGATACCACTAACCACTTATCTGGTCCAAACTCATCGCCTTCTTTACAGAGATTGTAAGTACCAAAAATTCTATTTGAAAAAATTATTATCCCACTCTACAGTTGAACCTTTTTCGTACAGTTGAAGGTTATCAATAGCGTTAATTGCACAAAAACGCTTTCGCAATCTATAATACCCACATACATACATAATATAGCTTCATAAATGTAAGAAGAAGCTTATGATGATGATTGTATGTGGAAAATGAGTCATTTTAAGATAAGTACTTAACTTGCTATCCTGTGTTAATAGTACATAAATTTGTAATAAGACAAAATACGAAAGAAAGCGTTTTGATCAATTACACAAAAGATAAATAAAACACTATGCCTAGAAAAAATAACCAATAAACTTGCACATCCTCCGGCGATAAATGGATGATCAAAAATGTACTTCAATAATGTTAGTGGAATTAAGTAGAAATATATTTGATGTGACGTATCATAGAATTTAGTACATCAAACAAGTTACATTAAAATAATGTTGCAGAGATTACAGAAGTAATAAAAATACTGATACTGGACACATCAAAAATCAATAGAGTTTAAAAGTAGGACGTGAGGATATCAGTTTTTAGCCTTCTAAAGAGTACCCTGTCAAAATTTAATTTCATTAGTGAATTATATATTAAGTAAAAGCAAAGGATCCAGGAAAACGGGTTACTACATCACGTGTGCATTAAATTAAATTGTAAGATTTCCACTAAAAATTGTTTCATATGACAGAAAAAAAATTGTTTTTTTTTGCATAAAGATTAGTTCGAAAATTGTATTAAATCTGTATATTAAATTATTTCTTATTCTGACACTGGCCACTGGCCAACTTCATACATTTATGGGTGATTGACATTGATATTTAGCTTTAATGTTAAAATAGCAGCTTAATTAACCATCACTTTTACATTGTGTAAAAAACTCAAATGGAATTTTAAAATTCTGAAGTACGTGAAAGAACATTAGTGAGAAAACGAGTAATGTCGTTGATAGCATTTGCATTTCAATAATAAGAAGAAAAACTTCGAAGATTAGTGAAAATGAAAAATGATAATAACAGTCTTATTATTCATCATAACTAGCTCCTTTAAAGATGCACAGATTGCAGACGAGTCAACCTCGAGGTCAAACAATATTACAAATACATAGCATATTTAAAAATTAATAAACATTAATCTTTAATCACGTACACCTTTCTTCTGAACCTATATCCAACGCATTTAAAACTTAAGCTCGAAAGTTAAAAGTCTAAAATAATATACTAAGCACTAGATTATTTTGTATCTAGCCAAGTCAAAATAATCAGTTTTCCTGTTCCATGTTTCTCTAGTTTACTTATTTTATTTTTACTTGGATCTTCATGAAAACTATCAGCCCAAGAGATAAAAACCCTACGGATAACCAGCAGTGTCTACAAATTAGGTCTATAATCAGTCAATGAATGACTTAAAATACCGTAAATTACAATATATACATAATATATTATGTGAATGAATGTCGCCAGTGGACTTTTCGCGCTGTAAAGCACATACTGATTGATTTATCAATTAAATAGTTGTAGTTTTACGATCTAAGTTAATATTACATTAAGTTTAATTCTATTCTGTATTGAATGTAAGACATGCGTTCCAATTGTTCTCATTCTTTGTTAAGAAACCAGCAATCAACTATTTTTAAAGATATTGTAGACGTAACCGATTGTTTTTGTTCAAATTAAGTGAAATATTTATGAAAAGACGTAATAAAGATAAATATGATAATGAACTGAACTTATTGCTACAGAAAAATATACAGCATTTTTATGATGAATTATTGGACATAAATGACACGAGATGCAAAGGTAAAAACAGTATCATTGAATAAGCAAAGTCAGCAATGTCCCGGAGATGATTCGTTTCATAGGAATTAAGGTTTATATGCTTTTATTAACTTTTGTGCCGTTTTTTCATCAAACGAATACATAATTTCAAGGCATCACTTTCACTTAAACGAGTACAGTTAGAGTTAGAGGGATTCATTTACTGCGTATATATAGGTCAACACTTCAGGAATTTCATATTCATTGCACAATCTACAACTTTCTTTGAACTTTGATTTTTTTCTGAGAATTTTAAAAAGTTTTCTTAAAAGTCATGCTAAACAATCTTTTTTCTAAATACCCTCTGTATTTGGTTAGGTTTACTGGGGAGGTACTGTCAAAATTAAGGCATTCAGGTGCATGGGATTCTCAACAGCTACTCCTTCTGGAACTGTCATGTTATATTTATCATCCTTAATAACACAATTAGCAGTTGTCACATCAGTCACAACTTCACCACCACCAGCCTCAATAAGACGCTCAAAAGCCTTAACTTTGTCTGGAGCCTGGTTCGCAATGTAAAATTTTATCCCAACCATGGGCCGTTTATCCTTATTCTCCAATTGCAGTTTCAGCCAGCCGTAAGACGCCCGAGCTAGTTCTCGTTCTTTATCTTCGTTTATGTTGCTCTCATGCCACAAATAGGTTTCATCGATCTGAAAATGAGGAATTCAATGGTAAAGAACATGACAGTACAACTACTGTTAAAGACTTAAAGAGTACAGATAAATTACCGGGAGAAAGTGGCCTGCTTCTTCTGATTTAACGAGATATTCCTGCTTTAAAAGGTATTTTCCGGAGGCAATGCAACCTAGAATTTTTTCGCTTCTGAGTAACTTGGCTGTAATTACGGCGGAACAGCCAATGTCAAAATTTGTCGCTTTTGAGACACTTCCCCCTAAGTTACTTATGATTTTGGTGGCTTCAATTTTATCCTTTGGGTCAAGCGATGAAAGACCAAAGATAGGATTGTCAGGAAGTTCAATTGGAAAACTAGTTGATTTCTTTTTCTTCGATTTTTTTCCATCAGCTACTTTCATTGGCTGATGGCCTAGTGGAGCACTACCTTCCCTCCGACTTTTACTAGTACTCCTGTTTCTGGTTTGTCTAGTAACTCTTCCACCTCCTTCATCAGTGCCAACGACACTGGGAGTTTTCCTTAGACGACTTGAACGCTTCCGTACGTCTGTCTCTGGATTCGGCTCCGGCTCTACTGCAGGTGGTTCTGGAGCAATTCGCGGTTTTACTGCAGCTTTCTTAACAGTCGACTTTTTCTGGTTCTCATCATCGTCATTTTCGATCCATGATAAGTGTGGACGTTCTATTTCTTCATTCACTTCGTCATGCGGAACCAGCAAATCTCCTGATCGACGTTCTGTAAAGCAATTATGATAATAAATACAAAAATAGTTCTAATTTGATTTGAATAAGCATACTACAATAGAAAAGAGAACTTCAACTTCTTCGAGCTTACTGATTGGGGATACGTCACCAGCAGCACAGTTTGAACTAGATTGACTTTCGGCAATTAAATTCGTAAGATGTTGCATATTATTTGACTTCTTTGAAGTTGATGGTTTCTCATTGTCATTTACATGACCACCACTCTGCTTTGGTACATGGTTTTCATTTGGTGGGTCAGAATTTTTCGATATATTTTCCTCGACATCACTACTGTCGTCAGATGACCTACGAGCTCGTTTACTTGATTTCGGCTCCTCCTGTTCTGGGGAGCCATCTGAAGGGCGTTTACTTACGAGTTTCTTTATGCCGGGAAATGGGCCTGGTAGTAAACCATCCTCTGCATCGCTGGCGTTGAGGGAGACATTTAAATTACCTTGCTACAATGCGAGAGAGTGAAAATGAATTAGGCAAGTGTATTAATTCTCAAAGTGATTATTAATTATGAATTTGACTTTTTATTACTGATATGCGATTCAATGTAGCTCGTCTTCTCAAGTCCTCTCTAGGTGTGGAAGTAATACCACCACCTCCAGGGGGGGAATTTGCATTATTCATTTCATTAAACCTCCTGACAATTTCTCTTAAAGGTGTTGTGGCAGGAGACTTAACTTTTATTTTTGGAAAGTTTGGAGTTCTATTCAAAGCAATTTCCAGTTGCTCTTTGAGAGCTCTAGATTCTTGGCGTGACAATCCCATCAGCAAAGGAGAGTCAGGGTTAGGGTTGCACAACCTTTCTTCCTCAAATGAAGTAAACGGAGACACTTGATCCAGATCTATCCCTCGTGCTTTTATGTCTTCCAGCAACTGATTGTAGCTATCGTCTGAATAAGGAAACGTAGCTTTTAATTCAGCCATTTTCCTGCTAATTTCAGCTGGCGATGGACAATCCGGTAGTGATCTCAAAAAACTATCTTCGTCCTTCTTCTCAGCTTCTGCGTTGGCGATTCGGTCTGTCGGTTGGTTTAAAGCTTTAGTTGAAGTAGATGGAGGTACAGCCGCAGCAACAGGATTCGTTGGAGGAGAGGAGGGTGCTCGAAAAACATTGTTTGAAGTTCCTTGTTTCGCTGGTTTGGATGTACTTGATTTGGCCTCTAACGGTGCAGTCTTCTCTTCAGGTTTATTCTTCTGAGGGCTAACATTGTCTTTGCTGCTATTTTTCTTGAACAATACATTCGGACCTCCCTTCTGAGTAGATGGAGGGTAAACAGTTCTTATGCTCACATTATGATTGTTGTTGGTATTTGCATTGCGTCTTTGAGGAGTAGGCATAAAAACAGTTCGTTCATCCGTAGTATTTACTAGAGCTGGGTCATATTTATTTTCATCCTGTCGGCTTCCTTCGATAAATGAATCAGTCACCCACTCTGCAATGACAGCTGGTACATTCCATTTTTTAGCCGCTTTTGCCTTATCTGTATCCATATTTTTACAAATCAAATGTGTTGACCTGACATTCCTTCCATCATTGGAATTCTTTCGTGCAAACACATCCTGATATCTGAATACCAATAAAGTAATTAATCCTTCAAAATGTGTATAATTCAATTAGTAAAATATCCCGATAATTCGTGATAGAAAAATGTATCTTACTTTCCACCTAACGCCAACACTAGGGCAATTATGTATTCCCGTTCAGGTGCTGGGTATTGACTAACAGCAATAACTACTCCTTGAAGAACTTTCTCCATTCCGTCGAACGAAGCAAAGGGAACGTGATGAAATGAGTTCTCTATGTCCAACGAATTACATTCAAGACATTCAAACTGCAAAAAAACAATAAGTGAAAAAAACATGAATTTTCTATCAGTACTTTCAATATTGCATACTTTGTATAATGGATTATGCATAAAGCTTTGTTTTTGGTTGTCTTTGTGAAGCTTACCAACCAATACTTTGTGTAAAATTTTTCAGCATTATTTTTGTCAATGGATAAGCAGACAGGTGGGAAAATGGAAACCTCAGGACTGTCTTTGACAAGTCTACCAGCACTGGCTAAAATCTGTTCTTCCACATACTTCTTCTCTTCTTTATCATTTATGAAGACTTTAAAAGTAATACCAACAAGTAATCCTGGTGAACTTTCATCATCGTCAACGTTTGGGTTATCCGTTGTATTTTCCTCTTGAGTTGCGTCCGAATCCTCGTTATCGGTGGTGCTTTGGGAGCTTGATTTTGAGTCGCCTGATGTGTCATTTGCAGTCGTTCCGGCATTGGTTCTATGTGACGCTACAGTACCGTCTGTTATGTTACTCGTGCTTCTAGTGTGTGATCTAGACGAGCTATTTTTGGTGACTGTTGTTGTTACCGTCGATCCTGGGCCAGATAATCTGTCAGTAGTGTGTACATTGGAAGAAATCTCTGGAGGGTTCTCCAGTGTTGTTGCCGAGACTCGGCCGACATACGAAGAGGCATTTTCATTAGGCAGCTCATTTACGGTCTCTTGGCATATTGTATTGAGTGGATCATATTTAAACATTTCTTCATCGGCAGGGTTTCCATCTTTGGCGGATTGCAATACCCAGTCAATTGTTACGACGTACGGTCTACCAAAGTGATAAAAAGATAATAATTTTGTCAGCATTCAGCGCGATAACGTAAAATATGTGCCAAGAAGCCGTTAGCGAGTAAAATAGAACTTACGTAGACTCCAACTCTTTTATTTTATCCTGGACGGATTTTGGTAACTTCTGACCGCTGACAATGACATGGGTTACACCTTCACACAGTTGATTCATTCGCACGGCTCCAGACTTGTTTAATTCACGCTTCAACTCATCGCATTTTTCATATTCAACCAGATAAATCTATGCAAAAAATACATATGATATTATATATTTCAAACAAATATAACATAGACACAAAATACGATTGTCCTAGAGAAAGCAAGCAAGTAATAATACCTTGCAGCCATCCAAAAATGCTTTATTATCAGCAACTGCTCGTAGTTGGGACATTGTTTCTTCGTGAATTTCTGTATGTGACCGTGTAAAGTTGGCTTTTGAAGCCTCCACAACCATTCTGTTTTCATCGTCCATAATAGCACTGCATCTTGTCATGTTCCCTGAAACAAGTATAATAAAAGTATGCATACAAATAAAACTGATCACACAATATAAAATTATGATAATAATTAACAATATTGATGCGACGATGTAAATACGGCAGTCACTGATAAAATTGAATAAGTTTGTACGTACAGTCAGGTATGATAGAGTGTGCAGGTGTTGAAGTAACTGGTCCCATATCGAGAGGTCTAGGAACTTGAAAATCATGAGCAGTAGAACCAACTCTATAGTCATCCAAAGGTAAGAGTCGTGATTTCTCTATGGAATTTTCAACCCATTGAGGGGTTACGCATTTTACATTCCACCTTTGTGCGAACTTAAACTTGTCACCACTGGGATTAGGGATTACCAAAACATCAGTCACCTTTTTCACAAGCTCGGATGTACATTTTCCTCCTGATTAAAACGTATAAATGCATCAAAATGATTAGGTTATTCATAATCATATTTTACATAATTAAAGGTTATAAACAGAGTAATGTATTACTCCCAAACTATGTTAATTACCTAGCTTCTCTATTCCAGATTGCAGTGTCTTTTTCCTTACCGCAGTTAATTGCGATAAACAAATATTTACATTATAAAATAATGGACACGCATATTTGACATAACGAGAATGACTTGCATCCACTGGCGCAGACTGATTATCCTTCCAGACCTGTCGTAACCATTCTTCGGTCATAACTGGGATCTGCTCTTTGTTAGCCTCAATACATTTAGGTGTAATGGAACTTGCTGTTACTACATGAGTAACAGCTTTTGTAAGAGACGGTGTCAGGGAGCCATTCATCCATCTGACTAATTGTTCCAGTTCATCCTGCAAAAACAAAATTAATGGCACATGTATTGACAAACAAACAAATAATTGTGTTACATAAAAGGCTTTTTATCAGATTAAGATTATCAGATTACCTTTTTCTCTCTGGCTTTAAATCCAGATAGACAAATTACCATACCCTTCATCGCCAATGTGTATACCGGATATTCTTTTGTTTCAAAAGTATTCTGCTGAGGATCATTAAAAACCTGGCGTAAAACTGTAGGACTTAATATTCTGAGGACCAACAAAACCATTTTTTATTAAATAATGATTTAATTTGTACGTTGTATTCACATTATGTAAAATATTGAAAACATTTCTGCTTACTCTACTCGAGGAATGTCCGACAGCTTTTCCAACATACAACAGAAACCTGGGCTTCCAAAAGGATCAAAAATAAATACATTGCCGTCTTCTTGAAGCTCCTGGTTATCACATTCCTCATCTTTGATCCATAAGACATTTAAAAAATGGGCCTCCGCTGCCTGTAATTTAAAAAAATCCAAGCCCAGCCTTAGGTAGGAAATGATCATATTGTTGTCGAATGTGCCTGGTAATTTAATGAATTCGAAGGCAGTTAACTTACCAGGAACATTTCTCCCAGGCTGAGTTTCTGACATTCTTCAACCGTCTTGCCAGGTGGCACGACAAAATAGATGGACGGTTTTCTATCATCCAATTGTTGAGAAAGCTGGGAAAACTGGGAAAACACTGGATGCCTTGAAATGGCAGATGTGCAAAATGAAGACACTCGCTTCATTTTGGAGCAAAATATTCAACGCTATGCGGTCAATTGTATATTGTATAATGTCAACTAATAAACGACACAAAAATACCTAAGGTATAATTATACTTCTCTAAAAACCACATAAACTTGCTGTCATTAATTCTATCACTACAAACGCTTAAACATTAAACTACTGGCTGACACCAGAGACAGGAAGCTCCCAAAGACCTGTCGGCTGATGTTGAATGTCGATCCGATGTCTTATTTGGATTGTATTTACGTTAATTCTAAAAAAAAGTTAAGTATAGCTGTCAACTGTCCACAGGCTTCGAAAATTAAATTTTGAAAAGGTAATCCACTATTTCAACAATGAATTTGAATATGAGCGTAAATACAAGTCCTCATTGATATTTAAATTTAATTAATGCAATGTGTTTA
>JAQIXW010001720.1:0-18011 GCA_034700685.1 Willowsia buskii | reverse complement strand
TAGTTGGAGTCAGTGGCACAATATGTGAGGCAAAATGAAAACATGTTTGCGTTAGTAGCAATATGGAAGATTATGGAAGGATGGAAGTCTCTTCTCGTGTTCCGTTTTCTCAAGCATAGTATTTCACAGAATTCTATATTAGATTGTTCCTCTCTAGTATGATGTATGCAATGCTGTCGCCTCATAAATACATAACATGTGGCCGTTACTCCCTTTCAGAATAAGTTGTTGATAGAAAGTGATAAAATATATGGGTGAAAGCAGCACGAGTCGTAGCAAAAAGAAGAGAGACAAGTTCAAATTATTTGGCAAGTTGGACAAAAAGTCTCACTGCTTCTTTCTCGTCTTTATTCTCATAAATGAGTAGCAGTAATAGTTGATAGTTTGAATGCATATAAATGTCTACGTAATCTCTTCTACCCATACAATATTGAATTCTGTGTATATAGGCACATGAAATTCTTTATAAAGTGTGTTGAAATATATTATGCTCACTTTCTCATTCTCTCTGTTGGGGTTAATGAGTCGTTAGAAAGTTTTAATTGGTAGCACTCGCTTGAATGGGATCCTATCCATCCCTGTTCTATTATTATCTCTTTTTAGTACCACTAACAGCTTCTATGAGAGCGGCATGAGCATATTATGCATACTTTTGCCAAAGATAACTGAAACTGCTACTCCTATGTGGTCCTCATTTTCCTTCACATACAACACCACCATTGCTCAAGCTATTGCATTACTGAATTCCCTGCGACACGAGAGTCAAGTTCAAGCAGATGAAAATACGATGGCGCGAGCCAATCGCTGCTTAAAAAACATGCATGAAACAACGTCCTTCTCTTCTTTAGTCGAACCTTACAGACTACTGCTTTAATCCTAAATAATGTATTCATGTGTCTCAAATAAATAGAGTGTAAAATTCGTAGCTATATCATTGACACAAGATAAGAATAAAAAGAGATTGAGCTATATTTTACGGATTACATCGACCAATCAATGTGCCACTTTTCAAACTTCATTATCATTTACTAATCATCGTCATTCCAAACTTTTACTTTTTATTATTTTTAGACTTGTATTTGACAATGGGGTGTAATCCGAGGATATAAAGGTAGTAAAGTATTTCGTCGTGCGACTATCCTGCCCTACTCGTTTAAAATGGCAGTTAGAAATATGTAAAAGTGAAAGCAATATGAGAGCACATAATAATAAATGTTATTAAAAGAACCAAAAAGTTGCAAATTTTTGCACTTTTATGATTTCATTTTTAATACAATATCACGTGAGTTCATACTTTCCATACTGTAAATTCTTCAGTTTCAAAGAGAATATTTTTTAGTAAACTCATAAAAGTTCTCGAGATTTCGCTTTGTCTTTACAATAAACTAACTTTTCTTCTAAAGACGACAGATGAAAGTAGTTTGTGTTATAGTATTCCGTTGCATATTTGACTCACACATTGTTACAGAGGCATGCATGGGACTTGCCTTTCAAGAAATAAATGGAAAGTGTGTTGCAACCTTGATATGAGATAAAACAGTTATTTCTTTGCAAAGTTTTATAATGAAACTGCTACAATTCCAGCAATTTTGTCAACCTTCGTTGAAAAAGTAAATATTAATGCAAACTATCCTTTTAAGCATCGGCTCGAGTACATTGAAACAATCCAAAACTTAAGCGCGTATATCATGGGCATCAGTTACCTATTCGATGTAGTCATAATTGACTCACTGCTAGATAATATGTAAAAAGTGTATTAATTTTTACAATTCCACGTGTAACAAAATGTAAAAAATGAACAAAATGTGCCAAAGACAATCATGCACTCGAAGTTTATTATTTTATTTCACATTATCGTATGCATTTCAATAAAAAAGACCACACCTTACACATGGTGTCTACTGCCTGTTACGATCTCTTCACTATCAACAATGTTCCTCCACGCAAGGTTCTGTAATGATGAGTGATTGGTCGAAGTGGGGAAAAACTATGCAAGTACGTACATGCATATTCCAGTGAATAGTGTTTTTGTTTAGTTGTCTTTGTGAGTATGAATAGTATGTTCTGACCTTCTTCTGAGTTTTTTCCGCTATAGTTGAGCGTTACTGACAGCTATTGTAGTAGATGAGTGTGTTCATACAAAAAGAAAAGAAAATTGTAGACTATGAATACCGTGATTACAAGAAGCTAGAAAATGAATCAATATCAATAATATGGCACCTTGTCTGTTCTGTGCGTAAGGTACGCATTCTTATTAGCTATCTATCATCACCAAACTTAAATAAAAAAGAACAAGAGAAAAAAGTTTCCTGATGAAATTGCCTGTCTGTCTATAGCCGTCATCATCAGAGTCATATTATGTAGTTTCACCCACAAAAGAACTTCACTTTTGACTTTTGGGCAAAGGGAACAAAATTTGAGCAGAAAGCATAAAACAGACGTTACGTTGCTTCGTGCAAGGTAAGAGTTTCCACCAGTTCATTTCACTGAAGTTTTGGGTGAATTGATTTACGTCTGGCAACGTTCCTTATAAAACTGTCTTGTCTCTCTCTCTTTATGTCTACAAAAGAAAAGAAATTGTATTTATGTATGATGGACAGACAGAAAAAACGAACTTCATGCTTGCCTTTTTTAGGCACGACTTTTTGTTTCCTGATTTACTATTATATTAGTATCATTCTATCATCGTCCTCTTTCTTATGTCACAGTCTAGATGAAACGTGATGATGATTGTGATACATTGTACACTGGTTTTGGAAGTGTGCTCTTTTTTTACCACTGTTGACTATCAGTATTAGGTATATTGCCACCCACAAGACTTAAAATTTAAACGCCTGCGCATCCGTCATAATAACTTGTAAAATATATACACATATAATATGCACTCATTTTTCCCCATATCATTTTTATTTTTAATAATGTAGTAACGACTTGTTTCGCCCTATATATTTTAGTTTGCACAAGGAATGCCTTATCTGATGGTAGAAATGATTGGTTTGCATTGTCCGTTTCAGTAAGATAATGTTTTATGTCAATGAACATAGAATAATAGAGAGTGGGTGAATAAGTTACTGAAGTGAATATCAATATGCCATTTCACTACAAGCCATACCCAAAATATGACGTGCTTATAATACAAAGTGGAAAGCAATAGAAGCAAAAATAGGCTACCTTCATACCTTTACACATTTGCTTTCCCCTGTGTATTTCCTATAACTAGGTATATAATTCCATAACTCAATTCAAGAGTAAAAAATTGCACACAAAATCATCGCTACATAAGGTTTTAGATATAGCTGTAAAAAATTATTATATAGCGTATGTAGTTTATAGATGAGAGACGACAAAGCGATGAGAATGGTGGTAACAGGAGCAGAATGATACTAGACCAAGTCAGTGAAATCGTGTGAATTAGAAAAGTTGTGTCCTTGCAAGTAGGAAGGCACTTAGGTATACCAGCATGTCATGTTGTACGAATGAGATAATATCCAAGGTTTTCATTTTGAGGATTTCTAACAGTGGGAAAAATACTTGCTGTTGCTGGTGGTATTG
This sequence comes from Willowsia buskii, assembly GCA_034700685.1. Lineage (NCBI taxonomy): Eukaryota > Metazoa > Arthropoda > Collembola > Entomobryomorpha > Entomobryidae > Willowsia > Willowsia buskii. The sequence continues at coordinate 14,459 of JAQIXW010001720.1, read as the reverse complement.
TCGTTGTAAGAGAATGAGGTAAGCAAAAAAGCGGTGAATCTGTCATTAGTGGGAGGTTATGAGTTTTTCATGCGTATATAAATTATACAGTATAATGTGTGTTGTATACACAATTGCTTACGTTTTCAAATCCTATTATCGGCACAATAATATGCACTTCAATGTATTGTTTATTAAGTAGTAACAGCAGGGGAATGAAAAAAGTGGTGAGTATTAGTATTACACATCTACTATACTATTTGTATTTTGGTCAGCATCTTAAGATAAGGCGGAAACAGACTGATTGAAAAAGCGGAGTGCTATTCATGATTAGTAGCAAATGTAAGAAAAGCACATAAGTTCGACACTTTTCATAGTTGCGAAAGTGTTTACATTGCTGCAATTCAAGTTGCAACATGGCTTTTAAAACAAGGGATTCATTGAATTTATTCATGAAGGTTTATTGGTTCAGTATGACATTGGCTATCAAAAGTTTTGCTGATTGAGAAACCACATACACATATCCTTAAATTGATGCCATATTTGCAATAGTAAGACTACTACTACTGACAAAGAATAAAAATGAGGACTAGGACTTATTTCGCAAGTGGGACCTACTTCTTCCTTTTCCATTCATTCACATCCACTCATTTTAATTCAAACTATGTTGCAATCCTCAAACAGACATGAGTTGAGTAGGTGGCTACATTGCCTCAACAGCCTTCAATGTGGCCACATGCGGTATTCGAAATATTGCTTCCTGACTCCCTGCGGTGACGGTTTCAATTGTTACGGTCATTTTCATACGACGTTTTATCCCGATCTGGAAACTTTCACTCTTATTGCTGTTTCTTTTCAGCTGTATACATATATCTGTCGTCAGTATGGGAATTCCGTTTTGCTGTTGTTGTTTTGTTACATTACGCACATAGGAGGATGTTAACGGTGACAATGCCAAACGGTAGCGAGGACGCCAGATATTGTGATGATGACACATCTGAAATTCTTACCTTAGACTGTTTCAAAAACATTCCTTGTTTATTCCTTTATTGTACAAAATGTATTGTATTGAGAGTTGCGTAATAAGATTTTTCATCATTTTCACCACTCTGATCACTGATGTGCTCCATATACAGTCTCTCGGTTATTATCTTTTACACCAGAAACGCTAGGTAGTTTTATACGCAAATGTTTTTGCCAACTGTGATTTGCTGTTTGCCGTCTTGCACATCTTCTACCCCAGTTCGATTTCCAGTTTGTATGCAAATCATGGCGTACCACACTCCAACTTCAATTTGCTTACCTATTTCATCTCAGCCATCAACAAAGGTACCTGTTTTCGCAATCAATAAGCAGCACACAATCTCGTTGATGACATTGGTTGGATTGAAATTCAATCCTTGTATGCATGGCCAAAAGCATTGTAAAAGTTTAATCTAAAACGAAGCATTTCAAGTGTTCGATCAAACGTGGCATGAAAAATCGCTTTTTCAGGATTACTTACCTTGCCATACAACGTGGATATGTGCGAGCGTTGATGATTGAAAACCATTTAAACTTTCTTACTCAAATTATTACAATTTTCCTTAATACAACAATATATGACTTACAATCGTCGTTTTCAAACTATAAATGATTATGCTTGTTTTTACTCATAAACACATCTGTTCGTCTGCTTATTTCAAAGAAAATTCTAAATGTGAAGTCTGTGCACATCCAAAACACTTATATCACTCGTTATGTATTTAAACGGAGGGATTTGATTTTGACCTCCGAAGAAAAACTTTTGAAATAAAAAATCACTTAAGGTATTGCTCATTTTTAAATACATACAAAGATTATAAGTGTAGTAATAAGAGAGTAAAACCTATACTAAGATGAGGAAGGACGACATATCTCAGGTGACTGTTGACACACATGACTGAGAAAAATCCTCTTTTTACAAGCCTGCAAAGCAACATAAATTCGTACCTACCTGGATGTATCGATTGTATAAAATCATGCGAATGAATGAATACATTCATGAAAATAGGACAGTACTACTTTCGACTTCCCTATTATGTAAAAGGTATGTGCGGATGCACACTTATTATATGTTTTGTGTGTATTCTTGAGTACCTAAAATAAAGAATAGTTTTGAACACGTATAAAGGAAGGAAAAGGATATTCATCAGAATAAACTGAAGGGGAATGAAAAGAGAAAAAGCTACGGAGACTGAGACAAGCTAATATGAACGCATCAGTGACTCTATATTTTGAAATACAATTTCCTCCGTCAGTCACACACTTCTAAATACAGGAAGGAAAGTTTGGTAGCGAATCTTAGAAAAAAAATGAAAAACAGGTTACTTTGGGTGATGTAGGTTTTTGAGCTGCTATACCTATAAATAGTTTTTGCCTTTTATCAAATGCGTGTTCGGAGAAATAGCGCTGTACATGATGTATGGATAAAAAAACCTGAGACAAAAGCCCCGAAGAGAGATTTTTTGATCGTTTTTCGTCTTTTCTCAGAATCCAGAGCGTTCCCTCGTATTTTGATGCCAGTAGACTATATTATTGCACACACCCACACGAATGCGCAGCAATTTAAAGCAGAACACAAATATAGAAATATAGGTCGGTTGGGATTGAGCCACTACTGCCATCCACAAGGACACAACATACTAGTTTGCTTGAGACCATGCACAGATATAAAGACAGTGGCTGTAAATTTTTTGTATTTATGGCAAGAACAAGAGAACACAGGAAGGATCTTCCGTTGACACTTTCTCTTCCTTTTTTGTTCAGACTTGCTACTAAATTGTAATATGACGGGTTTCCGAAGGTTTGCTAAACCCTGAATGCCGAAGGAAAAATAATAAAACACCTAGGTTTGTAGGATGATCTATTTAAAAAAAAGAATTTGTTGTATGTCACTTGCAAGTAAGATGTCGTATGACATGACCTAAATATTTTTTGTATGTACTGCTTTACAATACGTCATCCGTAACGTTGGGTAAAAACGGACTACTAATCAAAACTGTGAGTTTTGAGCTTGACGGATTTACGACTGTTGTCTCACAAATTACAAAACCTGCAGGATGATGTTTTTGCTAGAAAGAGGAAAAGCACTATGCATAATTTAAATATTAATGTTGTGACTCTGCGTAAAATGAATAAAAACAAAAGTAGAGCTCCAAAATTTTTATTTTTTGCCTTTTATAAGGCGTCATTTGGGCATATGAACTTAACAAATTGTCATAACCTCAATGTTAACATTCTGTCACGTTTGTGAATTGATATTCCACAGTTTGCCTTAAATGGCTCTCCCTTCACAAATAACTTCCAGAAACTTAAAGCAAAACCTTGTAGTTTTTGTGCGTTTTGATTTGCATTTTGACTTTTATTTCACAAATGGATTTTTTAGAATGACTGCGATTTTATTTTCTTATTTGTTTTGTTGAGACTTGATTTTTTTAATTATGTTTTTTCAGTTTTTTCACAGTGAAATGACATCCTGACGATTTCATTGGACTTTTTTGAATTTTATAGCGTCAGATTCGATTTTTTCTATATTAATTAGCTTTGTTGGAGAAATATCGATTTTCATTACTGATGTTCCAGTGACAAGCTCTACTAAAGCGTATGTATACGTGTAGGTAAAAATCAATGACATGAAGGTAATTTTATCTTAAAAATGTGGAAATAGTGTACGTAGAAGTAAATTGTAAAAGGTTCTCATTCGTAGTACAAGCTCAGCTGAAAAGCGACATCATCAGACAGATAGAAAATTTACACTCGGAATGTCTTTATCCTTCTCAAAGGAAACGTTAACATTTCCGTTATGCTAATGAGAGAAGAGAGATTCTTCGCTGAAATATTAATAGACTATTCTCAAAGATCTATACTGTGCATTTATTCGCATCCCCCAAACCCCAGTCATATTGTCAACTTTTGATATGTTGAATGTGATAGGAAAGTCGATATTCTTCTTTGCAAACAAGGAAATTTGGTTAAATTTAGTCATGCAACGCTGGTTATAAATATCATTAAAAATACCAACACTTTTCATCTGAAAATCAGGCACGTGCAACAAAAAAATGCCTCCCACACCCTACACCTGTATTTTTGTCTGTACATGAGTATAAAATTTATACCTTGGTTCCGCAAACTCGAATAGAAAAATGCTATAAATTCACAATTCTCCTTTAAACATATAATTGATTTTAATTGAACGACCATTCCCTTTCCAAGAATTTCCTCTTAACTTGTTGAGTACTCCCAACACAATACTTGAGGACTTGAAACCGGGATGAAATAGCATTTCTCTCACTTCCTAATTTTTAGATCCTATTAGAAAAAATAATTTTGTTTCCGATAATAATGAATTGATTGAATGTTTGAAGAATCATATTACAATGCTTTGGCAAAAGGAATATGAGAAGAGTTGTTCTTGTGCTTCAACACAACAATTTAAACTTGAAAAATATGTAGTAGATGAAATGAAGTACCAGCATAATGTGTGTGTGTGCTTAGCAAAAGTGTAGAAAAATCATCGTCTTTTCTCATTAACAGCAACAACATTGTTTTCCCACGCTTGGAAACCTCGCATAGTACTCATACTATATATACGCACAGTGTTGCGTCATATCCTATCCTGGTGAAATCATGTTGTCTAAACGAAAAACCAAAGCAGTATAACTTCCCATGATCATAGTCGAAGATGGAGTATCAAATCTCATGAACGGGAGATGAAGAATCATCATCAGAAGACAAGTTGAATTAATTAAATTTCTGTTTACTTCCTCTTTTGTTTCTTTAAATTACTTTGCCTTTTATATAAACAGAAGAACAGGAAAATGGAAAATAGAGATGTGCATAGAGAGAATTCGATTTGGAATTTGCCTTGTTAGTTGTTAAAATGTATTTTACACAAGGGAAAGCTGAGCCATTTGAAGAAAGCAGAGAAAGGTGGTTAAATAATATACTTTGATCATCATTACATCGTCATCCCCTACGTTATACAATATTTCCCTACTGCTGTTTCAAGTTGGAAAAACATTCCAGTGTCGTTCGTTTGCCATTGCCTCTTCTTTCACTCGTGCTTTTAGAAATAATATGCGTGCCATGCCAGTGTCTACCGTTGCGTTTCCTCCTTGATGTGTGTCTAATGACAGGCAGTAAACAGTGTGTAGAGTCGGCGGTCTAATGGTGGCGCAGCGCTAGGAGTCTTTGTGTGTACAGTTGTAGTGGGAAAGTCAAAGAACTTTTTATGTAAAGTGGCTGTACTCTTTGCCTCTCTCATTCATCGTTAGTGATGTGATGATATTACACATGCATGCATTTCATGTATAATGAAGAAATACACAATATCACAATCGGAGGAAAAAACATAGCAAAATATTTATCGCGGAGTTGCATGCAAAATGAAGGTGTGTATATATCAGAAAGGATGCGTGTGTGAGCAATGTATGTCTAGGTATTTTGACGTATCGCTATTCGGCGATGAATATATAGAGCTAAAACTTTACACACGTTGGCATTCGTGCATGACTAACCCATTCCAGCTCGAAGGAATGCTGTGGTGTCTGCCAGTTTGGTGCCGTGGTGTATTTGCCTACGGAAATTCCGTTCCTCAACAACAATTACAGTGTGTGTTTGCTTTTCTTCGTGTATATACACGCATTTACAATAGCTGTGTTGGAATGTGCTACCTTCGTTGGTGATGCAAACCTAGTAATACTACTAATGCAAGCTATCATTACGCGAAGAACATTCATTTTCTTTATTTACGCCTATTTTTGAAAGATTTTTAGGGTACTATGTTCAAGTAAATAGTGACAGCAGACTATTGTATCAAGGTCTATCATTTATCCTCTTCGTGATTTGATCCTTCCCTTTCAGCAAAAATAAGAAAAAGAAGACAAGTAAATTCGATTTATTCATTTCTCAGAAACAGAAGTGTATGAGTAATACACTGTTTTGCTATGATGTATATTTACTTATACTCTTTTGAATTTTGATACACAGAGAAATCTTGCATTTTCTAGTGAACATTTTACCTTGGAAAGAATGTCGACGTCAAGTATTGCTTAGCTTCGTTGAGTTGCGGTATAATGTAGAATTGCAGAGTATAAGGTTTAGACGGTCTTGCACTTTGCATCATGGTGTTCTTTTTTTTACCAAAATTCAGTTTCAGGAGATTTTTCTGCGTGTATACTATGTACGCAAATATCATCTCCGGATCTCAATTTAAATAGAGACTGCAGAAGGGAAAGGGGGAAAGAAAGCGCAGCAGGTTACTCAAGCGTTTCAGATGGATTTTTAATATAAAGTATAAAAGTTTATTCTGAAGCAACTTTCCGAAATAATACAGTAAGGAGAAAGTCTGCTAAAAAGTAAATCAATCGAGTTAACTTGCTAAGAAAAAGGAAGAAAGCAAAGTTTACCAATACATTATTTTCATCATCGTCGTAATCATGATCTTTGTCGTTTCGTCACAAAATCAACCTTGGTTGACGGTTGTAATCGTGGAATATTAGATTTTCTTGTAATCAAACTCGATAAAAACGCTAATCAAAATAATGGTAAGAAAATAAATATACGAATATACAAAATACGCTACCAAATGGATTATGCCATGTTGCTCAAAATCGTATTTCGCTAATTTTATTTTTCATAAAAGAGATACTATGCAACAAAGGGTATGAATGCTTTATTTAGCCAATTGCACGTATGAACAATAAAACTAAAATTGATAGAATATTTGTTAGAGAGGAAACTATTTGTATTGAAATGGGAAGGATTTAAGTGCGCTTTTCTTTCGAGCTTCACACCGCATTATCTTTGTTATCTTTGGTAAACACATAAATACGTTCGAAATGAATACCAAAAGGCAGAAGGAATTTGTGCGCGTACTTTTTGTTTCGTTATGTATATCATGTTAAGTAGTCTTTGGAGAATGAAAGTATGAGAATGTGAAAATATGAAAAGCTAAAAGCTATTATAATATGTATATGCTTCTTTTCACGAGATGTGTGCATCTTGTACTGAGAATGTAAAAGATGTAAAAAAATAAGCAATGAAAATATCATGTTTAAGCGTGCACGTGCCGCTGCTGTGAGGTGAGGGAGTGCAGGAAGGGCGTTCGTTTGCTGGATTCAAAAACCATACTGTTTGTTGAAATACGCAGTATCTTGGTATCAGGAACACTGATGATAGATGTTTCCGATTTTACATAGGATGCAAGGTCCCGCACTAAAATATAATAGGAATATATTATATGCATGCAGTTACGGTTATGAAAAGCTTAACCGGGAATGGCTTACAAAGCAGAAAGGTCGTTCGATTGATAAATTCATAAATATCTCAATTCATTCAAAGTAGCAAAAGGATGTCATCACAGAATTCTGCCTTGTCAATGCTATACCATACCAAGGATTGGTGACAAACAGAGTTTCTTCGCTCTGTACATCTAAAATTTAGAATACACTGATATACGGGACCTGGGATAGAAGCATATATCATGTGAAACACACCAACTTTACAACTAGGAATAAAAATGCTAATAATGTATTACTGCTTTAATAACTAAGTGTAAAGCATTTTGTGAGCCCGTGATGTATTTTGAAATAAATTAAAGACAATGAAAGTTTAGATAAAAATGTTGGTGACACGTGTAAATGTGTTTTAGGTAAATATGCAAAAGAGCAAATAATTTGACATACATAACTGGGCATATACGGACATTTAGCTTCGAATATCCTAAAATGACCCGTCAAGCGCGGCCTTGGGATGTAATAGAGAATCTAAGATACAGCTTTTTTGAATCACACGAACATTTGACAACGTCTTCGTACGAAATGAGAATAAACTATTTCCACCTTCGTCGCTCACTTCTCAATTCTGGTATGGGATTTCTTGACTAGTGGATATTGTGTTTCTGTATGTATGTCTTCAAGCTTATGCTTGATGAAACGAAGGTTTTTGAGATTATACAAAAGACATAATCAAGGCTTTGGTCTGTACTTTTTTAGCGTGAATGGTCCGTAGTGTAAAGAAAATGCACCTTTTCTTATGTCAATATAGTGGAATAATGCCTTATAATTTGGCTTCCGTTGTGTAGTGCTCACTTTCGTTTCACGCAAGCAAGAGGAAAAGCATGTTTGCAGATCGCAGTTTTTGTAGATGTGTGCTCTTGAAGTATTATGCTGAAGGTACACGTTTCATGTATAGGCTGATGATCATTGTCAAGGATGTAAGTTAATGAAGGCAGGTACATGCACTTGTTTGGATTCTTCTATTCAACTTCAGGAATAAACTTGCTAATATGGCATACAGAGATATCAATTGGGCATAAATATGTGTCGCATATACACACATCTGAATCATCTTATATTCCGAGTTTTGTCACTGCCTCTGAAAGGAGTCCTTGTGCCGTTCATTCTATTTCTCCTTATCCTTACCAACCAACTGAACATGAAGTTGTTGTAATAAGCGGGAGGAGAAAATACGAATAGTGAATAAAAGAGAGAAAATAATCCTCTATTTTCTGGTTGATAGAAGCTCAAAGCTCGTTGCTGCTGAAACGATAGGTGAGGTCGCTCCACTGGTAAGAAAGGGATAGTAATATATTGATGGAGGAAAGTCGTCGTTACGTGTGTGTCATCGGATGAAGGAAATGATTGTCTCATTCAAAATGATGACGGCGATTTCGTGACAGTATACAGGGAAATGACTCCTGCATTAAGTCATGACAGCTGTTGCAGATGCATAGGGAGGGTCTAAAACTACTGGGCAGGGTACAAAATATTGTAAATGATACAACCATCGCCACTACTTTTTGCATTTTCAATAATTGGAACTTGTAATAGAATGGAATAGTAAGTGAGAAAGAAGGAATTTTCACCCAAGTAGGCTCTATTTAAAGGCCCACTTTTTTAAGTTTACTGATAATGAGATCTACTCTACGATCTTATTCACTATCATCATCTTCGATCGCATCGCAGTGTCCCTAAATTGAGTAGGGTGCTCCGAAAAAAAAATCCTTTGAAATTATGGGGTGATGTGATGAGAGTAGGAAAGGGCATTAGAAATGGGAGCTCGACAATCCAATGCAGCTTTAAAAGTTCAAAGCATTGAACAATTGCCATTTTTATGGCACCATTCTGCGTAATATTATTATTATGTGAAATTACGTCGACATTAGATTATGTCATATAGAGAAGGCTCTTAATGCAATCGCCCTACTTTCTCCCTTTTGAAAAGAACACATCGGGTGGCATTAGTTTCTTTGTGCGAACCTGTACACAGTCTATAGGTAACGCTCAAAGAATTACTTTTTTATGTTTGGTTGAAACCTTGTCAGAATGAATGCTTGCACAATCTACAATGCAAAATTATTTATGGCTCCGCATGTACACTTTTGCAACAATATAAAAAGGAGTGTATAGTGTAAATCGTGGCAATTCTTCGGATACGATTGAGTTCCAAAACACGAAAATCCCCAAAAGATTTCAACTAATGCAGAACATTATTCAAATGAAGGAAATGTACCTAATTTTTTCATGTTTTTGTATTGACAGATCCACCTATGTTGTCACTCCGCATGGGGTCCTCACTTAATCCTCGAGATATCAAAGAAGGGGATGATGTCTACTTCGAATGTCACATCCGTGCCAACCCTCAAGTTCATAAGCTAGCTTGGTTTCACAACGTAAGTCCTCATATTCTGCGTTTTCAATTATATTTTCGTTTTGTGTCTAAGAATATACGCTACGTATTGCCTACTACACCCTCTTAAAATACTACTAGATATGTTATCCAATTTCTAATACTATGCATATTATTATGTATATACTACTACTACTGCGATTTCACGAGCATATCTATAAACTATCAAATCAAGTTTTTGATTAAACAAGTTATATGTCAAGTGAACATCATGCTTCAATGAAGACAAACATCAGACATCAACTGAATGTTAACGAAAAGCTGCAATGTTTTGGATCTACTCAATTCAGCATCATTCTTTCGTCTGATAACTTTACCATAATAATTTCAGTGTTAGTGGGATCATCTTATTCTTCCATTATACTTGCACATCAAACTTTTGTTTTACACAATTGACAACTCCCACGCAATTTCAAGTTTTCAGTCTAGCTTGTGACGCTACACATAGTCATTAAATTTGCTTTATATTTTTTCAACTTTGCTGCATTATATCTTGTGCCTATACACTCTTTAAGTTGTTTCATAAATATAAACCTACAACCTATCTACAGGGTGCTCTCTTTGTGCCTAATCTTGTATATTTTGGCCAAAAACGATACTTTTGTTAGAAATCTCGAACTTTGTATTTAATAGAAAAAGGACGATTTATATAGTAAAATTGAACTATGCTAAAGCGTACATCAAACCATAAACAAATTTTCCATAAGGGTTTTTATCTAATGAAGTAGAAATGCAAATAACTGAAGAATTATAAAGGAGATTTGAAAGGGAATTATACAAAGGCATATGCTATATATACGTGCATAAGAACTAGAGCATATTGAAGAGAAAATAGAAATCATTCGTGACTGTTATCAGAAAAAGTTTTAGAAATCTATCGGAATATGGTACTCTTATTCCCCTCGCCTACATTTTCAATTCGTATCTCATCTTCTCGAACCCGAAGAGTAGTATTTCTAATACCTTAAAGAGGTGAAGTGCAACATGAGAGTCTGTAAAAATAGGATGTGTGTGCATCTTCTTATTCTCACAAGAAAATGTACTTGTGGAACATGCAATGCATATTGAAGCGTTTTTCATTCTTCTCGTTAATCTGCTTAAGGGGTCTTGATACTGTAAAGATATTTGAAAGAAAGTGCTTCACTCGGGCACTACTGCACTCCACAAAATACCATCGTATTGTATAAGTTCGTTACGTAATACGTGTCATGTTGTGCGTACTATTTACCTATACATAATGGAAGAAGATTGGAAGAACTTGTACGAAAGAACATATGTGTGAAAGGAAAAAGGGGAAAGTTGCAATTCTTCCTTCTAAAGAGAAAGTTGTTACCGAGACCATGAGGAAAGAATACAAAACACACATGAAATGTAAGTTATGTAGTGAACCTGATGAATACGATAGCAGTAGCAGTTTTTCACATGTCCCTTGCACTTTGTTCAGCTCTCTGTCGATGTGTCTACCTTTATTACCTTTTTCCTTCCTACACCCAATTTCTCCTTTCTATTGTCCTGGAATATCCATTCGATATACCGTATACCGTCCTCATTTATATATGTACATAATCCATGATCATACCATTCTACTACTTCAACAGTTAGCTCTCCCTTTCTCCGAAATATGTTTCCTCTTGTACATTATTATTATTGAAGAAAAGTGCATTTTGCCATTCTCGTTGTTGCTGTTGTTGTTGCTCAGTTATTATTGTGTAAAGCCGTTTTCTCGAGGTGGTTACTAGCTATAATAACATTGACACCATCATGACCTGACGCCGGAAAATGTGCGGTAGTGCACTGGATTTTTGTTATGTTTGTTGGATGCAAGAGCAAATACTCCATTTGATGATTATAGGGAGGATCAATGATACTATGACGTTACGTATACATATATTATTATTGTTGCAAGTTGAACTTCATAGTCTCAGAATACAACGAACTATATAGGGAAAACTCTGGCTCTCAGATATTTTCTAGCTGGCGCCGCTTTTTACAGAATAATCCGGAACAAATCTGTATCTCCGTATAATGCCAACCTCAAAACACGTAACAGAAACAAAAAAAAATAAAGAAAAAGTTTGGAAGCCGTTAACCAACGTGTTTTTACTGATATTTTGTGTGACAAGTGACAGTATATAGTTATGTTAGACCTCCAAAAATGAAAGTACCAACTACAAGCGCAGACGACGGGCAGATGGTATATGATTGGTTACCAAAAAAGAGTAACAAGCGTCTACCTACATATTTTACTCGTGACTATAAGTATAACCGTAAAGGCGACACATTTGATGTTTTCTAGCTGAGAAAACAAAGTGAAATGACTTGGTCGAATGAAGTTGAAGAAGCTGTGTGCACTATTGTATATAAAGTAAACTGTATGGCATACATCTTATACTGCACTTGCATTGTGCTTTTGTTGTTGTTGTCGTCTATTCCACAAAAATAGATAGATCGACAACAATGTGTACGTCGTAAGGAAAAGAGTAACGCTAAGCCTTTCTCTTTATGTGAACGCATACACACAACACACTTTCATGTGAAGAAAGAAACCTGAGTTAGTAGATTGGCTCGCAAAGCGTATTATATCAAAGAGAGACGGGCAATGTTTGACAGAAATCCTAAAATAAAGCGTAAACACGTGCCAGAAGCTTATTGAGCTTGAAGAAGAAAAAAAGAGCAAGATGAGTGAGAACTAAAGGGGCAAAATAAAAGTAAGTTTTTGAATGAAAGTGGAAAAGTAAAGGTGGGGCAACAACAAGACAACATCATTGGAATTCAGCCGCATACTTGTGCATTTATAAGATGCATCTTGTATATTGGATAGTTTATTATTAAACATATGGAAAGACATACGCCATTATTAGCTCATGTCTACTACTATGGCCATCAAGACAACGTTAAAACACACTGAAAGGCTTTGGAACTTCTACAATTCACTGTGGACCAAGTTAAGATGCAACGAAAGGAAACCGCACCAGCGAAAAGATTTATGCTTTTGAATTGAGCCAAGTCCCATCGGAATTTTATGTAGTTTTTGGAGAACGTCAGTGGTAGGTAGACTGCGTTTCAGAGAAAGAAACCATCACATGTCTAGACTGTGGAGAAAGGTTTGTAGTTCAGTCAGATGCTTAAACAAATCACGGAAAAGATGTTCTCAAGTTTTTCTCTTGTATTGTGAGAACAACATGGAAGACATACAACAAACAACAGCAAATAATTCCAAATAATTTATGTAAAAGGGTAGATTTTAGAGCTAGTCAATATGCATGTATCTAACAAAGCGCAGATTTATAGGAGACTAAAAAAGAGCTAGACTTGTTTTAGGTAGGTGTTCTCCTAGTCTTTCTCTTCTCCAAATCAAATGAATGCAATATTCATGAACTGATGATTCTTATTTCAAAATTTTTTTTTGCTCTTTTCAAATAAAATAGTTGTACTTACGAATAAAAATATTCGGTGCCAATTTTCAAAGTTTAAATAAAGCTTATGTAATGCATGCATAAGTTATATGCGTATTTGATTGGAATAGTATAAATTTTTACTCCATAAAAGTACTGTTCGTTTTTTATTTGAATGATACATTATACCTTCATACTTCCAGTTTTGAATGCTTTCACTGTGTGCTTGTTTTTGTTTGCTCTTTACTTTAGCTATTCGCAGGCAAGTTATTTTCAAAGAAAAGGAAAGCAAACTTCGAAACCCTTTTTATTTCTACCAATTCACAAGCAAATCAAAGTACACACGATGAAAATTCTTGGGAGAGGATACTTTAGGAATATGAGAAAGAGGAAAGGAGAAATAAAGTCACTGTGAGAAAGAAAGATTTATGTTGGTGGATTTTATATTGATGATCATGATCATGTTATTCATAAAAACAGAGTGTGATTCGTTGGAGTAGTTGTGGTGGTGGATCAATTGTGCAGTTATTTCTAGAAAGGAAAAGAAAACACAAGAAAGAGTAGCAATGGAAAATCCGAACAAGGCCATTCATGATGGTCGTTTTTATTGTACTTCATACCACTTGATTTTCTTTTTATCCCAGATGAAGAAATGTTGATACCTTCAATAATATTTATAACATATGCGTTGCACATACACGCAATATTGTAAAAAAAATAAAAGAAAATCTAGTACATACATATTGATCCTAAAACTACACAGCTGCTTACAGATGCAGTCAGGTACGTACAGAGGTACAAATGTCGACGTGCCTTTGTTTATATTTATTCATGGGATGTGCGGTGCAGGTTGTGTAGATACATATATAATGTAATATTTTTTGTAGGCATTGTGAAGAGAAAGCGGTTACATACTGCAATAGTACAAGGTGCAGGTTCGTCCAAAATTTTCTTCCAAGGGGAAAAACGATGACGGCCAACTACAATAAACAGCGTGTGATGCAATAACATTATGATTAGGATCAATACATCGTCCTTGTAATAATATTGCTTTTTTGCCGAAATGGATATTGAACTTCACGTTTTTGAGAGAGAAAAAGCTTTGTAAGTAGTAAAGTACTAAAGCTGAGAGCTACCATACCAAGTCGATTTACCTTTCAGAGTCTCAGGAAGAAAGTAAAAGTTTTTAGTGACTTTTTCTTGTAAAAACATATCTAGCGTCAAAAACAAAGTTGTAAAAGTCCTACACAGAGGGGAAACGAGAGAGAATCCAATAGTCAATCCCCTGTCCCGCAATACAAATGCATTTTGAGTGTGCAGAAGAATTTCTGAATCCACTACATCAACTTACTTTATATGTGTATTCATTGATAA
>JAQIXW010001719.1:0-18015 GCA_034700685.1 Willowsia buskii | reverse complement strand
GTGTGCAAAAATGACTGCATGGGTTTGGAGATGTCTAAATAGCTTTAACCCTTTCTCAGTTTCATTTTCATTCTTGTATTTTCGAAGCGACAAAGCGAGTTGTTTTTCTTTTATTTAGTTTTGACCCTGTTGTTACCATTCAGAGCTCTTTTATTGACCTTCATTTTAAGCTGGGTAGGTTGCCGTAGTAATAACCTCCAAATAATAATGGGAAAACTGTGTGGGACAGGTACAATATTTGCAAGTCTCCCTCCATTTTCATTTCGGAATGGGTTGAATATATATATTTTTAAATGTATGCCCATGGTTATTGTTATTTTTATTCAAGTAATTTATTATTACACCGACTGCCTTTCCTCATTTTTTCATGCTCTCACAAATTTGATCCTACTCTCATTATTCGCAACCGTACCATGAGGACACATATTCTGTCATTTTTGGAGCTCCAGCGGTGCTACAAACAATCCCATTTCACCTCAGAGAAAGTGACATTCACCACAACAGTCGTAGAGCTTCGCAACAAAAAGTGACCGTCATAATTACCGTGTATGCAAGCCATTATACCTCGTTACTCGCTCAGATTAGATTAGATTGGTTTATATATATCTAACAGAGGAATATCATTCAGTCTAGCACCAGTCTCTAGTACTATTTGCTGGTAGCAGGATTGAAAACAAATTGTGTGATAAATGCTTTGAGATCTTAAAATAAATCTGAAATTTCCAAAACCAATTCTGAAACCTCAAAATCTGAAAGCCATCTTACTATGAGTTTCAAACCTACGCTTTTACTCTGAATTGTCGATAAAATTCTTTCATATTGAATGAGCTTTCAAAGTTTGTGTTTCGTTCGTTGTAAAGGCATTATCCCTCAATTCATTCAGAAAAATCTTTGATACAATTAAACCTACATTTCACAATTTTAATTTTCCTCCTCAGTCCGATTATTTGTGCTCTGACACCAGACTGTCGTCCTGTGTACGGTAACAGTAATAAAAGTAATACTGATAGCAACTAGACAGAAAAGTATAGACAGTGTGTAATAGTAAAATGCATAAACTATAAACATTTTATTTTACTGCTTGCTTGAATTTCATCATCATAAGACTTCTCCTCCTCCTTTTACTGCTCCATTGCCCACTACTACATACTGCCGCCACTCTTGCTGCAATGTATGCTCTGTCATCTTGCTTTTATTTTCGCTGATACTACTTTGTCCCTACCAACACCACTGCAACAAAGTAATATTGGCGTGATGCCCACTGACTAACAGCAGCAGCGGCACGAGGACACAAGGGGAAAAAATTTAAAAACCTTATTCATTTTTTTTTCTGTGTGTCTCTCCTTCACCTCCTCCTCATCCAAGTTAAGCTTGCTTGGACGGCTTGGATGCTATTTGGTTTAGTTTGCAGATTTTGGCAGATGTGGTGCAATACTTCTTTGTGCAGAGACGGTGATAATAATAATGCCGATGAGGACCAAGTCCAGGGTGACATATTATTAACCATGTATATATTTTTATCATCGCTGTCTCTCCTTCTTTCTCTCTCAAGCTATTTCTATTTCATTTTACTCGTACTCTGTAGTACCAATTCACCCCGATTGCCTCATTCTCATTAGCGTGCTTGCTCAGCAGCAAAAACGGCACACAGCTACATCCGCAGACGGTTCGGTGGTTCTTCCATTCGTGAATCCATGATGGTAACAAATCGTATGCAAGCGGTGTAAACAAGGTGTACTTGATTGGTGAAAAATTATGGAATTTTTTTTCAGAAAACTGTACAGGACTCATGAACGATTAGGCACGTGGTTAAAAAATACCTTACTTCCAATTCAATTTTAATATGTGGATTATAGAAACTTCCTGGGCAAAATAATAATACGCGAAATTTGACAACGACTGAGAGGTAGACTGTGTCTAGATTCGCGTCTAGGTGTCATCACAGATTTGATAATGACGATACCATCATTAGTCCATTTCTCTCCTTCAACTCTCCTTTTTATCGCATAATCCGGTCTACTTATTTTTTATTTGAGAGTCTCTGCTCCTATACATACAAGTTAAACATGCTTCCTTTTACTACTCTAACAATCATCTACACAGTCGAAAATATGTGAATAGAATGAATAGATAGGTATGCTCTATGTGAGCACACAGTTCATATAACACATGAACCACTCGGTACTCATGCTACTAGAGAGAGCTGAATCATCACAGGCTGCTTATTCCGTAACAACAGAACAAAGTACAAACTCACTGTATCTCTCTCTCTCTCTCTTAATACTACTTCGTTTCTTTTCGTGAAAAAAAAATTTCTCCAGATTTTCAAAGAAAAAAAACAAAGGAAGCTTTTCTACTCTCTTAATAATTATGTTTAGAAAATGGACAGAGTAAAAGAGAGAACTTGTCTTTGGTAGAAGCACAGTGGAATCCCATCAAGACAAGACTTTTATGACCGTAATGGGATGACCAAAAAAAGAAAGTTCGTTCTTTTGAAGTACTTTCAACAACAAAGAAATGGAATGGTCCCACAAAAAACGCTCATCGTCATCGTACTAGTCGTCAGTCGTACACTATATCACTATTGTACACATTGTAACATACCCAGTCGAAAAAAAGCGAAAAGGCGAAACACTCTTAACCTTGAAGTCATCGTGGCGGCTCTGCTGTAGTTGTAGTACTCCTCCTGCTGCTGAAGTTACGAATGCTACAAAGAGAGACAAACGTCTACCGTTACACTTTTCTTTTTTTTTCAGCAGAAGGGATAATATATGGATAGAACATATGAAGAAAAAAAAAATCTTATGCTACATGATCATAATCACGATAGCATGATGGCATGTATGTATTGTCTCTTGCTTTTCTTTCAACAGCTTTTCATGTCGATGTTTTCTCCCTTCCGTAACGGCAAAAGTAAAATAACGGTCAAAAAGTAACAAGCTCGAGTAGAAGCAGATTTTTTTACACAAAAGAACCATTCGTACAAGTTATAAGTGAAAAAATATATCTATGTATTTTTATTATGTCAATCGATGGCTTTTCACCGCGGTTAAGCTTTATCAGGAAGTTGTAGTCGAGAAGTGGTGGAGGATCCTGTATTATTTTGTTCCTAGAAATAATAATAATAGCAGGGATGATGATGATGATGATGACTCCATGTCATCTCTTTGTCATTGAATTGACCTTGCGCGAGAGAATCCCTTTTCCGGAAAAAAATGAAAATGTGAGTGAAAAAAATGAATGTGTGCTATATACCATTCTAAATGCACCTGTTTTTAAGATTTCGAGACTTGCTTCTTTTTCATGGGTTCCGAATAATCTTAAGGAAAGGAAATTTATTTGACAAAACGGTTGATTTGCATATCGTTAAGATACAAGATTGTGGATAAAAGGGCAGTAACAGAAGATGTGGCAGTCATAGACTTATGAACGAACTATTTCATCAAGCGTGACAACTGATCGATCCAGTATTCTTTTTTCTCGCTCTATTTTCTCGCATAAGTTATGTATTTTAAAGAAGAAAGCATAAAGTGTTCATTGACTGTAAAAACAATGGAAATAACAAAGAAAAACAAAAGGGTTGACACAATAATGGTGGTCTTCCTGGTTCGCTCGTTGTTGCTGCACCATTTTCTCCTGCTGTGCGCAAAACGAGAGTGCAATGCAATATAGATAGACATTTTATTCTATCCCTGTTTGTTTGGCGTTAGTGGTGTGTGCTAGTGAAGAGGAAAAAGTTAGGTAGAGAAAATGAAGCATAATACGAGGATCATTTCTGCTAGAAAAGTATGGTGGTGGGTGGCAGATGGAACAAGCGGCAAAAAACGTACCAGCCGGCACTTTCACTCGTTCTCGTATGTGTAGGCACGTAAAATAGGTAAGGTATATACACAGAGAGGAAGAGAGTAACACAATATGATGAAGACCAAGAAAAGGAGAGAGAGAGGAAAAAAATCCAAATTTTTTCCAACAATTTCTCCCGTAAACTTCACTCTAGTCTAGAGTGTGTGCTATTCTGCTTTTTGTATTGTGTGTGTGCCTCAGTGCCACTGTATACTATTTAGGAGGTTCATACAAGTTTTGTGTATGTGTGTCTACATATTAGCCGATTCCTTTCCATTTTGATCGATTTTGTGGATCGGCCATCTCCCGCTTATTCTCAAGCTTTCTCTCTCTTCCTCCAGTCAGCTTCTTTCTCTTCTTTCGAGTGGTGTTTTACTAACAGTGGTGGTGGTGGTATGGTGGTTGGCTGTGATAGAAGCATGTATAATGTATAATATTATAGGAGTCTCAATGTCTATTCCTCCATACAGTTCCTATAAAATGCAGGCTGTTTTTTGTGTGGACTAGTAGACACACAGCCTCACACACAGGTTCCTCCATTGTGTATCTTTCCTTCCATGCTGTTAGAGTTAGGAGCCACCGCCGCTACTATCATCACTAGCTGCAGAGCTCTATTGTGTACACACACGCATAGAGGGAGAAAGCAAGCGAGAAAGACACTCTCTTTTATCTGTTTTACTTTTACTTCTTTTCTCAAAAAATATATTCATAATATGTCATGTATATGTATGTATATGAAAATTCTAAGTATAAACTTATAATATCTACATTATATTATTACTTATATGTGTAGTATGTAATACCAAGCACTATAATTTTTTTCTCTTGTTCAAAATGAGACTTTGATCATCTCATTCTCATCTTATTATGCATTATACAAGAGAGGCACTCATTTTCTCAGGAAAAAGTACACTTTTTGAGTATCATCATTGAGTCTACGAGGGCGTGCTATTACCGCTATACAGTGGAGAGGAATGAAAGAAATGGAGAAAGCGAATGAGACGAGAGGGACATGGGACTAGTGTGTATTACCTTTATCTATGTAAGCGGTATACATTGTTACACAGCTATCTATTTCTCATCTTATATGACTTCCTACAACTCCAGTGGATTCACGGATGGACGGACAGACGGACGCTTATATGCTACAATTATAGCCATGCTCCGACTTGTGATGAAGAAGATGACGATGATAGTGAGTTTCCTCTTCTGTTTCTACTCTTCTTCACCTCAAGTGCTGAGAAGATAGAAAGAGAGGGAGCGAATAATGGAACACTTTTGTCGAGAATGCTAACGACGATTACTCTACACGGGAGAAAGTTAGACTTTGACTCTAGCGTTTTTTCCATCCTCCGTCTCCTTTTCATACCTTTCACTGTCATGGAAATGAGAAATATTGCATAGGTAGGTATGCATGCATGCGTCGCTTTTCACAAGAGAAATGATTTTTTATACCGTTCCGTTCTTGTTAGCTTCCACTTTTCCTTATTTTTGTGTCCACTTGTAATACTCTCGTATATAAACCACATAACACGACGGCCAGCATAATTTTCTGTTTCAGTGGTGCTGTTGCTGTTATTCTGCAGCTTAATGCTGACCAATTGTGCTTGTCTGTGAGTGCTGCCTACCCCGTCAACATTCGTGTACCTAAAAGTATATTGTACGGGCATCATTTACTGCCACCAAGACGAGGGCATATGCAATTACATTTTCTCATTCCCATGAAAAACAATAATATTCCCGTGAAGGAGGGGGAAAATGAGTTAGAAATGCAAGAAATAGCAAGTCAGCTCAGAGAGAAAAGAGAAAGAGTGACTTCATTTATATGTAAATGTCAACGAAAGTAGAGAGGCATTCCAGAGCACACAACTTATTCCTCATTGTACAATTTGGAAATTTCTATTTCCGTCCAAGACGTCCAACACAAGAAACGCGCTGCTTTGCAGACTTATCCACCACCACAAACTAAACGAGCGACATATTGCAAGACTAAAGCCGTATGGGAGTAGCAGCAGTATTCATTGTCATCGTCGTCTTGGTCTGATCACGTTTTTCCTAGTATGCATGTAGACAAGGTAGTAAAATATATGGCAATAGCGCCACGATATATGACTGCATACTTATATGGGGAAAAGTCGCCACCAGAGCAGAAGAAGCCACTTTTGGTTCTTTTCTGTTATTAGAGCCATATGGAATTTCAAATTGAGTAGCAGGAGCAAAAGTAGTGGCAATAATGACTTCTCTCTCCCTCTCTCGATTCGCATATTATTGCTTATTTCGCTACTACAAATTCTCCTCCTCTTCTGCTCTTGTTATTTGCTGTCGTCCTGGTCAACTTTGAAAAGGCTACTGCAGCTCGTTTGAAAAAAATGAACGTGTTTTTTTTGCTGTAGGATGTGGTGGTGGTCTGGTGATGTATGAATATAAGCACTTAAACAATTTTTTTTTCTGCTTTACTTTTATTTCACGTGTGTGTCTGTAGCTGCTATTAATTCAGTTCACTGAAAAAAAAATTGACATGAAATCATCATCGCCGTAGTCAACGTGACTATGACCAATATGACCGTCGTTGTGGTCGTAGTCGCCGCTGTCGCTGTTATTTATTTATTTTCTGTTAAAGTTGGCAGTATTTATTTTTCAGTATGTGTAGGAGAGTGAGTTTGACTGCGCCATACATTTTATGATTTTTCATGTTTGTATTTATGTATGAGTGATTATGATGTATTTTTTCCTTTTCTGGAATCTTAACGCACTCACTCACCAACCACCATGTCTAAAATGCAATGCAGCAGAGAAAAAAAAGTATTGTTTTTTATTTGTTTTCTTAGTGCTGATGTTGCTAAACTGTGAGTAGGTGAGTGGACAAGTAAAGAAGAAAATGTAATAAAGAAGAAGAAAAGAGTGACCAGTGATTTGTACAGGTTGACTTTTTCTTGCTTCTTTTTGGTCGTCTTCTTGGTTTTCTTAAGGAGACACGACCAAAAGTCATGAGATTTTTTTTTCTTTCTCATCTGGATTTTACTGTACAGGAATAAATACATGGTCGTTTTTATGTGTGTGTGGTGCAAGCCTTTAAACATGAACAAAGCTAAAGCTCGGTTGAATGTAATCAGAAAATTGTAATAAATGTTTGAAAAAAGCAACATGTTTGAGTAGGCTTTTACGGTGGTTCAACAAATAAACGCAGCTTACATGAGAAGGGACGATGCGCTTGGCATTTCAAGAAGGATAGAGAAATGTACAGATTGAATTTAAGAATCTGGAATCCACTGAATAAAAGGAAATGGGCAACGTACTTGGGAATTTCGTGAGAAAAGCTGGAGATGTATTGTATTGGACAGTATGAAATTGAAAGTAGGAAGGGAGGAGGGAAGTAGTGGAGGAAAATTAGGAGGATTGGTTAAGGGACAAATACGTATTATCATAGACTATTATAAAACGGAAATTGACATTATACTGTTTACATCTTTCTTTTGCTTTGAAAATACATACTTTTAAAGTATCTGAAATCTGAAGTACAATTGGAGAAAAAAGGGAAACGAGAGGAAATGGAGAATTGGATTTTGGAATTGATAGAATTACATGGAATTTGCGATAGTAGAAAAAAGAAGAATGGTGGAATAAGTAGAGTATATGGAGGAAGGAAGATGATGGGAAAGTAAAAGTAGAGTAGTACTGATTGATGTTTTGGAGCTATATGGTGGCACTGCTAGCATTGGTTGAAATAGGAATTCAAAAAATAGAAAAAAGAGGATTCGAGGAAAGTAGTCTCAGTTTTTAGCACACATTTCACGTACATCATTACGATGCAATGCTAAAAATGTATTTTACTTTGCCTGTATGGATTTTTATGTTTTGATTCGTTCGTATGCTTCATGATAACGATAATAATGTTGGGAGTTGAGGGATTTCCCAGGAAAAAAGATACTAACAAACAAAATACTGTAATCAACTGTTCTAAACTGTTGAACCAAGTTTCTAGAGAGGGACAGGGTGGACACTTATTTTATTTTTGCAGTTTTCTTAGTTTCACAATTATGCATATTTTGACGGTTGTAATCTGCCATTTGGATACTCATTCCTGCGAAATTAAAAGTCGACTGGCGAACCCAAAGCTGATAAATTGTTGAGATATACTTTACTTACACGGACGCACAGACAAACAAAACTTGCTAAATGTTTGTTGTTGCGTTTCCATTTTCTTTAGTATAAACTAATGTAAAATATATCATCATTGACTGCATATTGCATTCATCATCGTCATAGGCTGACAGGACAAAGTAGTAGAAACACAAAAGCAGCAGCCAAGGAAACGAAAAAAGAATAGCTTGAGAAGAGTTTTTTCCAATTTAATTCCTCGCATCTGTCACCCTCTCTCCAGAGGCTTGTGTTGGTGCGCCGTTTTTTCCTTTTGCATGGTCCACGCCACAGATTTCCACATCCAGCCAAATGTCCTTTCGATCCTGTTAATGCGCCTTGTGATATACGCTTTCAGTCTGCATTGCCAATTCTAGCCTTTCCTGCTGAAAAAAGGATAAAAATAAGAAATACGTAAATCATAGTGATCACTATAGTCTTCTTGGCTACATACAAGGTAGCATCTGATTTTTTAACATTTTGAAAATTTAAAATGCAGAATAAGCTGGCTCAGTGCTTCAATGCAAAGCTTGAAAAGTTTTAAAGACAAAATTAAAGTGTCACATAAAATATATATGTAGATGTATATGATTTTTTTAAAAATCATGAAGCATTGATATAGTGTGGAATTATACATACATGATAACGTATCGGAGAATTGGGTACTATCCACAATCCTGTCTTTTTCTTATCGCTTTGGAGGTACTCATTTCATAAACCAAGCGTACATTATCGTCTTACAAAAAGCAGCTTGTCCACTTTATGTGAAATAATAGCTACGAAAATAGCAATAACCACATTACTGGCTAGTAACTTGCTTAGGTCCTTTTGAACTGATTGTTGCGATTCTATTTCGCGAACACTTTGTCATACTAGTGATAACAATAGTAATAATAATGTTCTTGTTGTCGTTACCCAACAACCAGGTACGGATATATATTTTTTAGCGATAGTTCTCTCTAAAAAAATTCAAGCAAGGTGAATGAAAGGTTCGTTGTAAGAAGCAAAGCAATAGCAGTCAGTAGTGTGCAAGCAAGGACTTCACTACTACCCAGTTGTTCTACTCCATTTTTAAAGATAATAATAATATGTACAAATAACTTTTTATATGCATACAATGTGCTTACCTATATATTATGTATTACGTCGTATTCTGCTTTGACATCTTAACACAACCACCACAACATTAAGCTTACATCAAGGATGGTGTACCTCGATGCAAAACCTCTTTTTCTAACATTATATTATGGTGCTGCCGACCGGCATCTGCAGAAAAAAAAAATATGTACGCTTTTTCATTTATCATTCATTATTATTATCTATATACTTTATGATGACCATCTAATAAAGTATTCTGTACACCACGCCACATCAACAAACAAGTTAAGAATACACGACGGACGACAATGAGAGGAAAAAAAAATGTCGTCCTGCCTCTAGAAGTGACTGTGGTGGTAATATGGAATCGCCGCAACGACAAGATATAACATTCGCATAAAACAGAGTCACCCCAACATGACGATGATAATGATAGTCATCAAGTTTACGAAAGAAGGATATCATGATTATAGACACACATAGACGTATAACGAAAGATGATATTAATTAAGTAAATATTATGGTGTATGATATATATGTATGTAGGTATGTATATTCTTCCATTATATCATCATATTGCACATTATGATATTTTCTATAAATATAAATTCAATCCTATCGAATCGGAAGGACGGGCTTGCGATATCCTTTGCAGGAAAAAAGGAAAAATGAGAGAAGACGTGTGTGTATCTTCTGCTAATAGTGTTCCTTCTCTCTCGACGTTTTATTACATGCCATTATTATTCCATTTTGATGGAGGTGCAGATGAATGGAGTTTTGCGCTGCTGGTTTACTTGGTGTTCCACTTTGTGTGTTTGCGTGTGTGTATTCCTCTCTCTCCTTCTCACTAACAGCTTTAACGATGATAAGCTTCCAACAAACTGATTATTGCCTGCTTGGTTTATTAGTGATAGTAGAGTAGTGCTCGAAGCAAGCCCATGATTCTGATGATGATGATAATAATAATCATACATAATAGCATATGTGAGCATATATACAGTAGAGTTCTGTGTTTGATCCAGAGCGGATATTTCTCATAGGTATTTATCTTATATCCCATTTTATTATTCACCATTAGAATAATCTGCAAGTATAGAGGAGCAGCAGCTCACAGCATCATTACAACAAGTAGTACTAGTGGGATATTATTTTTATGATGAGTTGCCTCATATTATATTCGAGTAGATTTTCTGCCCGGCGTCCACTTTTTTTTTGGCAGAGAAAAAAGGTCTATCACATTGTACAACTTATGTCATGTCATGTAAAATACTATTTTTCTGCATGAATGTTGCATCATCATCGTCGTCATCATCATCATGTTAAATGTGTGCACAAGAGAAAGAGGTAAAGGCTGATGATGGTGTTGGTGATGTGATGCAAAGGCTAGCTATCACCTTTACAACTATTACAACATTGAAACTTGATGAACCTTATTATTTCCACTGCATACCATAGTAAAGTAAGTGCTTTTACACTTTGCACCCTTCATCGTCAATGTTATCGTTCAACCCGCATCACCGCAGTGAAAGACGCTCGTCCAACAAAGTATTGCTGGACGCGTGTGTGCAAGTGTGCTTTAATAAAAGAGTGGGCAAAATATTATAATATCCGCATTTTTGCTTTACATGGTTTCCCGAAAACAAATAAAAATGGAAAAATAAACTGCCATAAAAATGTGCTTATGCAATGGCTGTATATAGGCACATATATAATCTACCTGCTAAAGCTCTATACGAAAAAGTGTGCAATTGCTGGTGAGAAGGTGGACAATCAATGTAAAACAAGTTTTTACACAATATTCTGCATGAACTTTAAACATTTTCTACTTATACATGCATACAACTCTCCAATACATTTCCTACTAGTATACATACTTATTTATCCTTAAAATAATATTTTTTTTGTGTATGTTGCATGCATTTTCCACTTCTCATTCTGCTCAGCTCTCACTGGTTTTGTGTGAGAGAGTGATTTCGATTCCTTGATTACTTGCTCATAAGGAGAACTAAACGGCTCTCTCTGGTCCTGGTTCTCTCTCACTCACTCGCACTCCATGGAATGGATGATGATGATGATTACGCCGCTGTTGATGCAGAGCAGAGGGAGTAAAGTGAGAAGAAAAGAGTTGCACACACATGCCACCACAACACCACCAGCAGTTCAAATTCAATTCAACTT
This sequence comes from Willowsia buskii, assembly GCA_034700685.1. Taxonomy (NCBI): domain Eukaryota; kingdom Metazoa; phylum Arthropoda; class Collembola; order Entomobryomorpha; family Entomobryidae; genus Willowsia; species Willowsia buskii. Next base: position 6,759 of record JAQIXW010001719.1, on the reverse strand, counting down.
GCTGATATTAAGCTTCAGCTGAGGATTGTATTCAGAGCCATGAAAGAGAAAGAGGAGATGGATTTGTGTTGTTGTTTTTCATATTATTATTATTCAGAGTGTTGAGAAATGGCAAAGGCAAAAGACAAAAGACGACGGACAAACTTGCCTTTGGCTTTTATGTAGTACCTACCTTTACCACGGATTTGCCTTTGTCACACTGCCTGAGTTATGCCTATTCTCGTATTCTCCACGTAAAGTATTTGGTTATCATTACGTTTACGTACACAAGGTTCACTAACTAATGTGTAGGTATGTGCGCACATATGTCTGGATGGTTTAAATGGGAATCTCAATAAATGGATACACTTGCAAGTAAGCAAAATCCATGAATGTGTAACAAGCATAATAAATATCTTCATTGAAACATATTCAATTAACCTACCTATGTATCTATCCTACACACATTTTAAACGTGTATGTGTGAAATCCAAGTAGAAGAGAAATATAATACATTTGTGGTACAAGTGTCTCTCCATCGCATCGGCGTTTCATTCAAACTACTAGAGTATTTGAAGCTAGGTAAGCTTTGTCGGTTCCATGATGGTGAACTTCATTTAATTTGCTCCATCATTCTAACGAGAAACATACAACTCGTTCAATATGAAGTGGTTATACGCGGAATGTGAAGTGTGTGCAAGGAAATTTTCATGTTGTATTGACGCAATTTTAAAGGGACAGATAGACAGAATTCAAACAAAATAAGGTGAAATGCGAGCCAGAGATTCAGATGGAAAGGAGCATGTAAAAATTTTAAAATCACAAATGATGAAGCAATGCTTATCGCACATGTTCATGCGCATTTTAAATCTAAACGGACAAACATACATGCACACTCCTCCACGATAAAAAAAAATTCTTTCTTCACACTCTCATTACAAGACATTTTGGAACGATGAGCAAGTAGCAAGTTCAGCTCTTCTTTTTTGCTGAATCGTGTATCTAGTGAGGGCGCATGAAACAAGTTCCTCTCTTTTTACCTCAATCCTTTACTTTCCATCATATCATTTCATCGTGATGATGTTGATGATGACGATCACGACGGCCAAAAAAAAAAACATTTTGCTCGCAGTTCCTTTCCACCACCACCTCAATGTATGCAAGTTCTTTCTAGCAAGGCTCTCTAGCACAGACTAGCATTAGCTTTTAGCATCGTCGTAATCAGCGTTGCCTGCATTCCCTGCATGTCTTGTAGTATTGCAGCTCACAGCAGCAAAAACTACCTTACCTACCAAGCAAGCAACAACAAAAGGAAAACTCTCATGTGTACACTTGTACGTTTCGTAGTAGTAAACTTGAAGAAAAATGGGAAAAGCGATAGATGAATAGGTACATATTATTTATATTATAGATTCATGCTTAATTCTATAATATCCCATATAAAAGTAAAAAGAACCCATTGAACTATACCACAAATACTACCACCGCACCAGCAACACTTCTCCTTCTCCTCATACGACCAGCACGACTTCTCTCACCAGCCGTTCTTCTCCTTTCTTACGGCAGCGATATTGCTCTTGGTGAACTTGTTCTCCTCCTCCATTCCATGCATACTACTTTTTTAATAAGACCATCATCGTCATGATCATCATCCTCCTCCTCATACCAGACACAAATACTATATTGCTTGCACAGGCTTCTCTATTTTACTACTTCTAAACATTGTGCACACCACCAGCAAGTAAACTGTAACTTGCGAGAAGAGGATTCTGCTCCTGCGACTACATACTTGACTGACTATTTGCCGTAGTATTGCTGCTGCTCCTAGTTTCTCTACAAATGCGACTGAACACTACTACCAGTTTTGTTAGTGATGTTGGTGGTTTTTTAAAACTATTTTTTATATATATTGTTGCTCCTGTGTGTGTGCTACCGTTTCTATGCTATGTGAAGAGACACACACGAGTACTCGGTCACTGTATGAGAGTATGCATGCCCGTGTGCACTAGCAGCAGCAATATCTTTACTACTAGTCTTTTCCACACAATATTTTGCAGATTGCAGACCTACACACAATATTCATCATCTTTTTCACCAGGAGCAGGATAGCCGTATTTTGCAAGGAAAACAATTTCGTGGAGTAGTAGTCGTCGTAGTAAAAAGTGGAAGGTCCGCTGTTACCACTATTGCTTGTTTTCCCAGAGAATGAGTACATAAATATACACACATACACACACATTCTGGCTATGTGAGAGAGGAAAAAAAGGAGAGAGAAAAAGAGGAGAAGCGAGTGGAAGAGTTGGAGAGAGACATTGAGAAAAGAGAGAAAAGAAGAATCATTGGAAAAAATTGGAATCTTTTGCATAGGCAGAGTCACACTTACAGTGAGAGAGCACATTCATATAGAGAGAGGGAGATGCACACACGAAAAACTCACATCATCACATAACACGTAATATTGTTGTTGTTATTATTACTCAGCAAGTGATATGCAGCACACGGAAAACAGCAGCAGAAGAAGCACTCACAGAAACACACATGCTTAGATAATATTATTCCTTGCCAGAGAGAGAGAATAAGAGTTAATGGTAAAGTGGCAAGAAGAGTAAAACATAGTATACTTACGAAGGAGAGCAAAATAATAATAAAGACTGCTCATTTGATTATGGCAATGGAAAAATGAGTGTAGGCGAACAAGGGCCGCTTCTGCTGATACATTTTTGAGTGAAGAAGAGAGAAAAAATAATAATAAACTTTGCTGTTTGTTACTGATCAACTTCTGTTATGGTTGATGGTGGTGGACTGGATTGAGAAATTGGAACGTGTTTTTTTGTTTTGAAACACGAGAGGAGACACTGGCGAAAGTGTGAAGAAAGTTTTCGGTCATAAAAACGAGGCACACTCTCAGGAAACATTGTTGTTTTTCCGTTGTTTTCTTGTGAGTGGAAAGAAGGTGTGGAATGGAAGTGTGAGTGTTGGTGTGAAAAGGTAGAGAAAGACTGAATAAAATGATTGCTTGTAGTAATGCCGCTGCAATAATTTTCATAAGAGGGCGGATGCAATAGACGAAAAATAAAAAATTGTCTCGAAAGGGAAAATAATCATGGGAAAGTAATCATGGTGATGGAAGTAATGTTAAAGGTGTGTATCCCTCTGTGAAAAGAAAAGGATCTGTGTGAAAAAGGGCTTCCAGGAGGATGAGAAGGATGTTTTTCATGCAATTTCAAACTACTGAACAGATTGTTTGTCAAAAGGAAAAATCATTGCAACTGGTTACTTCTGCTGCTGCGGAATCAGCGTTATCACAATTGCTTATAGTTTCTTCTTGATGAAGATATTGGAAGAAATAAATGTGGGGAAAATAATTGATTTGAATGATAATTGATTGACGGTGTAACTTTTGGGTAGTAGTGTTGTTGGGCAGAGAGAGAGAGAGAGAGAAAGAGTTACAAGTTATTTGAGAAGAAAGTGTTGTGCAGTTGCTGTTAACTTGTCCCGGATGCGGTATTTGTTTTCTGCAGTTAGGCAAGGAATTGAATGACTTTTTAATAAGTGTCAGTCTCCAGAGAAGTGAATAATTCTCTTGTGGTTTTCCCTACTTCTGTTGCAATTAGTAAAACTAATTAACAGTACGCATGATTAATTTGCGAGCAGTGGTTGTGAGTAATTTGCAAAAAGAGAAAATTGAGTATACCGAGGGAAGGACCATATTTACTTATCAATTACTAAGCAAAAGAAGGGAATCGTAATGATTACAACATAAGTTTTAAAAATATATATGTTTTGTGAGCTTGTAAAATAGTGATACTAATTATAAGAGCCAACAAGTCTTTTAAAGAATATGAAGTCAGTCGAACGAAACTAATTTGCAATGTATAAATATTCATTAAATATATTGAATATATAAACCAGCACGTTTTTATTTATAAACTTAAAACGAGAAGTAAGTGGCAACTATCGAACTTTTTTTAAAGGAGAAATTTATCTAATCTGATATTTTTTATCTATGTGCAATAACAATACTACTATCTTTGTACACACACCGTCTTATCATCAATCCCAAATAACCATTCATTCATCTTTCTAAGTCAAGTTTAATGTTGTCTTGTCCATTAAACGTAATAATAACAATCATCACAAAATATTTTGATTTGAGTGCAAGAACCAACTTTATCGCCGCGTCGTTGTCGTAGAGGGAACCACACATTGTAATCGTCAGCCAAGCAATTTAATATCTTTAACTGCAAACTACTCATTCATTCACTCATTCTTCGTGATCATCAGATTTTTGTTGTGGTCAGTTAAATAATAATAGTATTCAAATTACTAAGATCTTCAAATCAGTTTTTACGCAAGTCGGTTCATGGTTGGCCAAAAGCTTTCAATAAAAATACCTTTAAAAAATGTCGTAGATGGGCATATGCATGCGCGTCAGTTATCTAATTGGCAGCACAAGAAATAGAATGCAAATTTGCATTAATTCCCAATCTGGTTGTTATGGGCCTCTGTTGTGCTTAGTGTGCAAATTCCTATACACTACATTACGAGTAGATGACCTTCAACCTAGTTGCAACTTTTGACTGCAATTGCTTGCCTACTCCATTGCAGACACAACAAAAGGCTAAAATGAATATAAAACAGTAATTTGAGCTTTTAAAGATAAAACAGATGTTCTTCAATTGGAGTTCCTCTCTTATCAATGGATTTTGACGAATATATGCGGTCATTTTGTTTGAGTATAGAATCAACCTCAGGCTTTTGTTTGCTTCCTGTTTAACGTTTAATTAAGATAATATAAAATAGACATCTTCTTTCCCAACCATGATATGGATATCTTAATTACTGATTACGCAATACAGTATGTTCTGTGTAATCGAAATCGGTAACATTGAGAACAGATAGACGTATCAGATTACAGCTCCCATTCAAGTTCAAAGCCCATCAGAATGTTGATGAAGGTTATTATTATTACTGATTAGCTTTTGTCCAACCAACTTTGAATTCAATAGTCAACCCGATTTTAAAACTTCTTTATTATTACAGAACGTCGTTCATAATATTACTTTTAAACTGCTGCCATTGTAAAGAAATCATAATATACTCTCCGATTTCTTCTCTAGTCTTCGATTTGTTTTCGATACTTTCGGCAATACCAATTGAACATTTAACATTTAAAATCTCTGTCAAGTTGTAATAACAACGGGAAATGCTGGACTGTGTTGACATCTCTCTGCTACTTCGAAGGGCATCATCGTGAATTCTTAAACCTATTGTGAATATTTTTTAAATGCCCTTATCTGTCTTGTCATTAGTCCGTAGTATTCATTGAATACGTGTGTAAAATAGTACAGCGGTTCTATTAAATTTCTACGCAAACGTCTGCAACCATTTCAATTTGTTGGCAGCTACCTACTTTCCGCATCACCCTCTTTGTACATCTGTCATCTACGTGAACCGTAAACGTGTGTCTAGGTCAAAAAGTTTATTGTGTGTGGGTGTCATACTTAAAATTGTTGTAGTTTTCGAAGCCGTACATTTTTCTGCCATTTCGTCTAATAAGCTGTTCTCGTCCTTGATCGTCACCTCCTGACAAGCAACTCCACTCCACTGGAGGTTTCGTTTTCTCTAACTTTCCTGGAAAATCATTGCGTAACTTTCTTTGACGGTTAGAGAGGTTGCCGGCAAGAAAAAAACATTTTGTTAGACATCCACATTAAATCTTAACTACAAAGAGAATTTGTTTGCTTCATTCCGAGTAAACACAAGAGGACGAGGAACGTGGTCGTCCTCTCTTCGAAAGATTTCCACCTCTATTCATTTAAGCCTTTACGTGACATCCAGTTAGACCAGTGTGTTCGTCCCAGGAGTGAGCTGGGCGACACTCAAATATGGGAAATGCTGCAACAAAGAAAGGAGATCCAGCTGAAAATGGTAATATAAAACTACATCCTTCTCTCTCTTGCTTGCTTTCAAGTATGTATTTTGTATTGTTACTTTTGAAGGAAGGCATTTAAACCGGAATTATTTTAATTACTCTTCAGTGAGGATAAATAATATATGTATAAATCAATTAGCAAACGGCAAGGATAAAGTTACCACATTTATACTCTAATCGTTTATAGGAAAGAAAACATGAATTGAAAGTTGCAATGTTTTCCCCCAGACAAGTAAATAAATAAAAGATTGACAGTTGAATAATGAAAGCTAATTAAAAAGCTAATAAAACATTTACAATTTACACATACGCAAAATGCAATAAAAAATGAACGGGGAAGGTTTCAAAAACTTCTTGTGTCTTAATACTTGTTTTAGAAATTATTTTGTTCCCTTCTTCACGTCTCCATTTTAACTTTGTTAATCGTTTCTGTAACCATCACTGTTTTTAAGTATACAATCCTCGCTATAAAATTGTGAATTTCGATTTGGGAAACATGAGGTAGGGAAAGGGATTTACACAACAGCGTGATTGATCGTTACATAAATAAGCAAAAATAAGAAATACTAAAGAGCTAAACAAAAATCAATAAACTTTTCAAAAGGGCAAAGTTATATATAATATGCAAAACAATAAACTTACTTCGTAATAAACAACATTTCCAGTTTTAACTTCACATGACAAAGTTTTAGGTGTGCAAAGCAAAGCACTTTATTGTACTGAACATGGAAAGACTCAATAAAGATTCAATTCAATTCAATTCAATTCAGGACTTTACAGAGCTGCCATTTTAATTACACACAAAGATCAAAAAGTTTGTTATGTCGTCGCGCTTGATTAGCTTT
>JAQIXW010001718.1:0-18019 GCA_034700685.1 Willowsia buskii | reverse complement strand
CAAGTCATTCGTCTCTTGTCTGTCTCTGAGCTGGTGTCGTGCTACACATTTTGTAGTAGTTAGTCATATTTTATTGTTAATAAAATAAAGTCAATTAAAAGCTAACTGTCCTCGCTCCATAGTCATTTTGTATTTAAGATAAATACATAACACTCATCCGCGTAAATATTTGCTAAAACCGTAACCAGACTAAGCAAAGTACATACATCACTCACTATTAAAATGCAACTGCTACTGCTAATCATCATTAGCGAGCTAAAGCAAATCAAGCCAAAATGAATTGCATTTTGTGTGTAGAAATGGTGATTTGGTAGATATTCATACAGTCAGTCGTACAACTAACATTGTTGTATTTTTAGTGATAAAAGATTTTAGCATGAGTCTGTCATCCACAATGCCTTTGACTCTTCTTCAACGCCATCATCATCATGAACAATGTAATTTTTACCCACAATGATCAAAATTTCGTGAGATTGTTCCACCATCCTGATTCTTTTAGTGCTCTTTACATGTATAATTTTCCCATAATAATAGTAAATCACAAAAATGAGCGTTGTACACACTTTCAGAAATGTAATCTGGGGAAATTGTTCGTAGAGAAAAAAATGCATCCTTTTGTTAATATGAATTACCGTGAAAATCAAGAAGATCCTACAGAAATCAGTAATGTTTATTTTACAAAAGGAAAAAAAAAAAGGTTTTTAGTCCATTATCAGCTATGCAAACTTAGGCATTATAAGTCTCTCTTTTTCTATTTTTGCTAGAAATTTTTTATTCATTCATTCAGGAAACACATGGTGAAGAGGCGTGCTCCCTGATGAACACTTATCTATTCACATTTTTAGTGCTTTACATTGCCAAACGCATTTGTAAATTTGGTGATGTGAAAACGACAATAAAGATCACGATGAGAATGGTGAATAGATTTAAGCATAATTTTACTTTGACACTAACTCTTAATATTTAAACTAGACCGTTAATCTTTAGAATTAAAGAAAGCATCCAGGATGACAAAAGTAACAAAATGCTCACAATAGAAAACATCCCATAATTGTAATCAAAGTATATTGATGCTGCATATATCAAAGGCTAAAAGTTAACAAATAATATATGAACTAATCATAATAAAAATGCGGTTAGGCACTTCGGTTTATTTAATCGACTTTTTCGTTCATGTTATAATAATAATTAAAATCAATGTCACAATGCAGTCAACTTGAATTAAATGAACTATGAGATTTAAGAACTTGAGGAGAAAGACGTGCAGTACTAGAAATTTTATTTTCAGTGACTTTAACTACTATGTACCTCTACCATAAAGCTGCATATGAAACCATTAAAATAAATTGGAATCTCCTAAAAATATTGCGACCGATTTCCATTCAAATCTCTGAAGACCAATATGTATTGCAAATTTTCGTTATGCATGTATAGCTACCAGTTAAAGAAATAATACCATCATTAAAAACCTAAAAACACGTACGTACACATGTAAGGCTATAAAGATGCTTCTCGGAAATAAAACCGCTTGTAGGTATTCCCAATTTATATACGTAGGTATACAGATAAGTTAACTTGCCATAATAATTTGTAGATATTAATAAGTTCTAAAATGCAGAGTATATTTCAAGATTTAAGCCAATCAAACCATAAAGTGCTGTCTTGTGGGTACTTACTGCATTTTCGAAGTGTCTAGTCTAAGGACGCGATATAGGAGATTTAAGTCATGCTGATAATGATAGTGTGGTGTGGCGAAGGTGCACTTGCATCTTAGGGATATACCTTTTGTGCCTACCTACAAGTAGAATTTCATAGAGCCTGGCCTGATGTCTTGCCTGTAAGTAAATTTACAAATATGAAGCGATGAAGTAAGGGAGCACAAGCGTAGAATTGATTGAGTGAGAGAAGCAGTCAGCAAAGCGGAACATATTCGCACGTTGAATCCCTTTGTTGCTTGCTTTTTTCTCAGGCTAATAAACATGACTCAAAAATAGTTTTACTTGCGACTTTACTACTAGCAAATACTTGCACGGCTGTGTGCGTTTTGATTGAAGTATTTGTAAGGGTTGCATTTTCTTCTGCTCCTACTTACCTGATAACTCCCATATATTGTTGCTGTACGCATATACTTACGATCACGTTTATGTATATAAATTGAATGGGAACGATTAGTTTGCTACATCGCAAGCTTTATTGTGTGGTGTTTATGATGCATTGGTTTTATAGTTGAATGCGAAAGACCAAGAAGTATTTTAGGGATTTTTGTGGGCTAAGATATGATGGCTGACAGACTGACTGACTTAGTTTTGCAGAGTTCCTTTTCAACCTGGCTTTTAAGAAACGACTACATAATGCTTCGTTACTTTTGCGTCCGCCACCATTGCCAATAAACACTACCCTTATCCTAAATATCATTGATTATAGTAGACACTATAACTTCAGTTATTAATAGTGTAAGTGTGCAATAGAAAAGTGTGCATAAAATAGCAGCTGCATTGAGTGCCTACATATTATATATCTTTGACTCGTTTAAGATTAGATACAAAGTGCATGTATATCTAATACAAATGTAACTATTAAACATGTGGCATCACTATCTGGTGGTCGGGTCTTTCTGGTGCTATATGACATTCATAAGTTTACATACATGATCCCATGCTTGCCTCCCTCACAAGCAACGTCGTTTTTACAATTATTCTAGTGAGCGTTTATTTGTATATTATACAGATACTTTAGGACAGTCTTTGTTCTCGTTTTTGTGAACAGAAAAGGAATCTCTGTTTTCAGTGCATCAGCTACCGTTACCTTTGTCACCACAAAACAGCGCAGTTTCAACGCAACATATCGGCAGCGCAGCGTAGTATCCATCATCTTCACGTTAGTTTTGCATGTAAAAGTAGCGGCCTGTCACTGTCAGTGTGACAACATTTTGGACGCTGCTGATCGCAGCATCTTTGTCATCTAATATTGAAGTATTTGTCGCTTCCATTGTTGTGTATTGTAAAAAAAATGAGAAAAGATGAAGTTAGTGAACTACCAAAGTAATTTTGCTGACGTTTCTTGTTAAGTTTCATCTTTTTCGTTGCTCTTGAATTCGAGGAGTGCAAATAAAGGCAGTGCATGCATAGGTAATAACAATCATTTGGATAATAGTTTGTTTCATCTTTATGATTAGCAAACAATACGACGTGACTATAGTCTGCTTTTACTCACTGTAACAAACAGATATGTAAGAAAAATAAGACTTTGCGTGAAAAAAGTGCCAGTTTAAAACAATGTTTCTGTGAATGGATACAAAGAAGACACAATTTAGTTTTTAGAAAGAAGAATCGACAGTTCTTCGTTGTGTTTTGTAGAAAAGCTCTTTTGGGCACGAGTGAGATGGGGCAAGGAAAGCTTTTCTGCGTTTGACGTTGCGTTACGTGCGTACATATATGCATAAAACGGCACACGTAAGTCGCTTCTTCTTCCTATATACACGAAGAAATTTTATGCTCTCTTGTTGAACAAATTCTGAGTTTACATGCATAATTATTATCTAGTTGATAGCGTCACAGTCTGTGTGAGATCTGCTGACGGACAGTTGCTGGTTCTGATTGTCAGTGTGCCATCTTCTCAGTCCAAACAGACCTTATCTTTCCTCTTACTTCATCCCCCTCTTGACTTTTTACAAGACAAGGACAACAAAAAATGGGGTGCACTTCTACAAAGGCACACATGACGAGTCAAAGTAAAATATAGGTTTAAACCGTTTTCTGCTTTACTGACCGAGCAATCAGAAAAAGTGCCTTTTACCTTGCTATTATTGTACTCGTATAAAATCTCTATCAACACTTTGCTAAACGTGGGTAAAACTCTAAGATTATATCACGTCCTATATTTATATGATTAACGAAGTGTCTTTTTTCTTTGTCGTCCCTCCTAGTTAACTTTTCTCTTATCCGCCTCCTTCAGCAAATTGCAGAACGTTTTCTAAAAATTTCTGGGATTTTAAATTTACTTTTAACTTTGAAACTGACTAAAAATGAGCACATTTTATATTACAAAGAAAATAATTAGGTATAAACCAGAATTCACTTGGGTATATCGGTTATTATATATTTCTTTGAAACACTTTTCCTTGATTTTGTTTTACAAATAGATACACGACCGCAACGTCTATTGGAGCACAGTTGGTCGTTTCCTCTCATTAAATCTGGACTGGGATTAATATCTTTCCTTTGATCAGATTACAATCAGCACCCATCGTCATCATTTGTTACCCCTTTCAACATTATTTCAGTGCTTGTTGTTTGTGTGCTCGTAAAAGAATGTAATGCTGTGAATTGAAGTGGATGTGTTACTTTATTATGCAGAATTGTTTCTGTAACAAAAAAAACGGAATATCTCAAGAGGAGCATGAAATATCGGTACTTTATTAAATTTCATTTATGATGGTTTCATTCTCATCTCAAGTCTCGTGGTGAAAAAATTGCGTGTGCTTGCTTTGGCAGCGATTCCCTTTATAACGCTTTCTACACTCCGGAAGCGATTGAATCTATGTATCATATTTACAGATGATACAAATGCAAACTATATGTTCTTCATTTTGAGCATCTTATTACCATCAGCTCCTATATAACGTCTTCAAATTTGCTATCAGATTCTAAATTTATGTGTTATTATGTATTTTTCGTGTAGGTACCTAATATTGTTGAAATTGATAAGACGAAAAATGAGTGCGTATTTTTAACAGTTCTGCTTTATGCTAAGTTTTTAAAAATGAGCAGAGAATAAGCAAAATCTTGTGATGAAAACCATTGAACGCTGCTGTTATCAGTGTTTGGAGCTAAAAAGATCTAGAATATGAAAGCTGTTCGCAGTCGTAAATATCTGGATTTTATAAATGATAAATCGGGCTGTCAAGAAGAAGAAAAAATCCATATCGGACGGTAGAAATCTATGGTATTCTAACTGTTTTTATAGAAAGAAGAATTGAATGTTTACGGTTTTTATCGTTACTGATTGATGATATGAACTATTAATAATTAAAAGTCTCTCATATAAAGATTATGTGTGATCGGTATATTTATTATTATTAGTATTACTGTGTGTGTTGACTCAAGAGTAGGAGTGTGAATGGATAAGAGATGATGATGAGTTATGTGTGATGCGCTTACTACGTAATGGGAATCGAATGCCTACATTAAATGCGATAAATGACCAATCTTTCACTCCTGAACAAATCAAAGTGTTTATATCATCATTATGCCAATGTGAAAATTTAATTGACGCATGAACTTGTAAAAGGACTCTTCGTTAAAAGTTAAAAAAGAATTGCCAATAGTGTACGTAATAAGTGAAATTATAAAGATTCGTTCTTGAAATACAATGGCAACTTGATTAGTGTATTAGAAAATTTAAGACACTATTGTGAAATCTCCCTCGAGAGGGAGGATGTACTAGTAGTGACACATAAGTTTTGGTGGTTGGACTGATGTTTCCAAGCTTTGTGGATCCTCTATGGTGAGCTCCAGGACTGCAAACTTGCCTCGTTGCAAGTATGGTGTAAAGTTAAGCATATATTACATCTTCATCTTCTCCGTCTCTCGTGAAGGATTTGCTGTTATAAACGCGCTTCAAAATGCCGTCAGTGTCGAATCCCTTGCAGCAAGCCGTATTTAGAGGGTGTGTGGAGTGCATTCGAATGCTTGTCGAGTCACCACCGTTTTACAAGTAAGATCACTAATCCTAACTTTATTACATAATATTCCTTTGAATTTATTCCTTCCTTCATTTTTTGCTGAGATTAAATCACTACCCATTACACCGGCCAAAATACTTGAATGACGTTAATTTGGCTAGTTGAAGATTTGCGGCTTGGTTTGAAATGAGATGTCCAAATGATAAATTAAATGCGAACATAATAATGGATTGGCCACATATACTACGGTTAACCTAGGGTTCGAGCCTATCCCACTAAAAAACCAGAAGTGCAACCAGAAGTAGTTTTTGAGACGGTAATTACGTATCTTATTCGGCGATACAGTATAGTTCATTGTACTAATTTTCAATGTATCCAAAACATTTGAACAAAGGAGGAACTCATTAATTTACTAAAAAATTGACATCCTACAGAGTAAACTTATTTAAATTAACATGTATACATATATAGATATTATGTTTCACATCAGAGAATCAATACCTATATTTATATATTTATAAAACGCCAACATTACTTATCAATGTGGTTCATAAAATCTTTGTAGTACTTCATACCTTTTGGGACAAGATAAACTATAATATTTTTGGTGGTCGACTGAAAAATTGATCTCGTTTTGTATAATACGCCATGACGTATGTATGGCGTTGCGCTGTTTAATAGCTTGATTGAGTATATACGTAGACTTGCCGAACGAACCACGTTTTTGTACTTATCAATCAAGTGTTATCATAATTGCTTGTGGCCCTGTAAGTACAATTTTATGCATAAAAATGAATGATATTAGTAATTGTAGAAGTAGCATTTTATGATGATGTAAACTATTTTTGTTCAATATTTTTTAGCGGTGCGCTATTTTAGTGGTTGTCTTCCAATTCGATAAGAAATCTACTGAAATTATTAAAGTAATCACGGCAATAAAATAAGTGAGCCATGGAACAAATCGTAATTCGTAATATTAGGTATACTTATATACACATTCATGTGATAACTCACATGCTGGGCATAAGACAATTAACTGTGGCAAATAGTCAATTTATGATTTAGTATACTGCATGGATAGATTTTGTTGAGACTGAGACTGATATTAACGCAGATAGTGAAGGGAGCAAAATTCAAGTAAATTTCTGACACTAACAAATAAAACGACTCTTGGATCTAAACAAATAGCCGTGAATGCACAATGTAAATTCTGAAGCACAAAGCAAGGCAAAACTAGATCTTATTTTTATTGTTGTTTATTTTTGTATAAGAGTACTATTCTGCTACCATTTATTAATAGAAAAATAATATAAGATAGCGTATATGCATGTAACACTCAATACATATTGTTTTAGACACAACAAACAGAAGCCGACAATACTGAACTTGATAAAAAATATTTACCTGGTGCAATGTTTATGATGTGACTGCAGAAACAAATTATTGCAAGCAGAAAAATGCAAAGTAAAAGTATGCATAAATCCTAATTAATTAGCTCGTTAATGTACACATTTTTATGCACAAAACATGAATCTTTAACAAATGGATAAGCACATTTGTATAATGAATAATTAAAACAAATAAAAATCTGATAGGAAAGAATTAACACTTTACGCATATATTTTCCGCTCCATCCGGTTTTACTACTGCCATTCACTCATTCAAACTTCATCAATCATAAAATTTTGATTCAATTACTCGTAACTCAAACGGACATATCATAATATGCCACTTCTGACTAACTTATCTCTTGTTGATGTGAGCAAAAGTCTCAATGAAGACAAAAACAGACAAAGAAGGTGGTGGTAGTCTATTTCATCGTTTATGCATCGTTTTCCTAACATTCACATATTCGCAAGCATATCAAAATATGTAATTCAAGTGATGTTTTTGTGATAGCTTATCTTAACAAAAACTGCTTATCAATTTTGCGTCTTTGAGGATCGCACGATACAGAAAGCATTGGTAATGCAGTCTGGCAGAATAAGAAAAATGACAAGCTAGCAAGGTCGTAAGTGTACAATCAGTAAACATGAGTTTTCGTTGGATCGACAAATCTAAAACCTCTGCTGCGTTTTGTGTTGTACATGCTATGTAGTTTGCACAAACAATCACAAAAACAGTTCAACAATGAGCCAGCAATTTTAGACGCAAAGAACCTTAAGAAGCATGATCTTCTATCTGCTCGTTTTACCTCACATCACATCTCTTCAAATGCATGCAAAATACGCCAAACCGTTACAATTCATCAAGGTGCTCGCAACTGTCAATGATCATGCACAAATTCGTTTAGTAAGATAAGAACTAGACTTGCTTGCTTGCATTGAATCCTTTCAGGTAGAGCTAACGCCAAAATAACTGACATCATGAAATGGATCAAAGATTTTAATGCGATTAACAAACTCCATTTTTTTCTTAAGAACTTATATTCATATACTACTTTAATATCTCTGGATTGATAGGTTTTCTATAGCTATTAGTAATTACTGTCTTTTTTGCAGTAAAAATCATGTTGGCGTGGGTGGTGGGTAAGATTATATGGCTCGTTAAGGTTTAGGTTTAGTCTCAGTATTCATTTATATTTATATTTGATGAAATATTCATATTTCTACACATATTTTTAGCAGTTATGGTTTTTAGCGTTCATACACTGTTCATGTTTGAGCTGTGGTTAATCCGAGCACATAATGCGTAAAAAATGAGCGCGTAAACATTCAGAACATAATGAATGGTTTATGGCTGATAAATGCAAACAAATGATGGGTCTAGCTTCTTCTGTCGGACGGTAGATAGTCGAAGTATTTGGAGCACAATAAGATGCACATATTTAGCTCACTAATTTTTCTTTTATTGACCTAAAAATCGTTACGATACGTAGAATAGGTGGCTAATTTGTGGTGAAGCTGGCAAGCATTTTTGTGCGTACTACTGTTATGATTCGGATAGCTTATTTCTCGTATTCATGGTTTGTATCAGTTTGGTGAAATAGTTTGTTTGCATTTAACATTAATAATACATTGAAAAAATATTGTGTAGTAAGTACGTAATTTGGACTCTTTCCATAATTAAGTAACAAAGACTATTGTAGATATGTTGTGGTTTATAAATATCTATATATTAGTAGCAAATGATTCATCATGTCCCGCTGATATCTTTTATGTTAACTCAGTAATTTATTTAATATTTAACACATAAGTACAGCTAAAACCATAATTTATTCCCTGAAAACTACGTGTTCAACTTTTTCAGCCTTTTGCCGCTGAGGAGCAAATTTTTCATTTTGAAATGGTGCCTAATTCTTTTCATCATTTAGTTTAAAAGTAAAAAACAATTTTACGAACGTCTTCTCTTCAAACGATTAACAGAATTAATAATATGCCAATGTAGAGCACACACACTGCGTAAAAACCTTCTACACCTAGACTAAACCAATAAAATGTGTTCTATATTTCTACATAAGTGTGTTTTCACTATTTTTTTGTAGTTTGCAATACAACAGATTTTTCATCTTCTAAAAAAATATTTTTTGCATACTAGCAATAAGTTGTTCATGTATGAACAATCTTCGTTTATTTGGTTGGAATCATGTTGAAATTCCAGATTTTGTGTGATGATTGTGTTGTATGTATGTATGTATGTGATCACGTTTGACATGATTAGAAAGAAATTATGATGAATGAATGCAGTTGAAACAATTATGTATCTTCTTTTTTATATATTATCTTTTGTTACGTATGTGGCATTTGCAGAAAGGTCTACGCAATTTGACGAATATTAGAGCAAAGAAATGTTTACAAATTAATACAATTTAGTATACCTAACAAGATGCTAACAAAGCCACGCGCAGGAATATGCTTATCGTACAGTTGGACAGGATAGTTGACTGAGGTAATGAATTGATGCAACAATTAAGATGTGGAATGAGCGGGGGCAAAATTATGTTTTTGTGCAAGATGCATATGTAAACACGCGTAAATTGATGAAGTGCAAATGTACGGATTCCGTTGTATGTACTGAAGTGTGTTAATTAAATCCAATATCTGTTCAATTGCCATGAATGTATTGCACATTGCACATCATACAGCCTATGGCGATATGGTATTTGTAAATGAAAAACTTATTATTATTACATTGTTGAACTCTGGTATCATTGTTAAACTACCTATGTAGGTGATGTGTATTTGGGCATTTTCATTCTTAATATAATATCATCATCATCATCACTCAGGTTGTTTAATGTTCTCACTCCCTATAAACAGAAAAAATGGCAGATGAATTAGCGGAAGAGGTAGGTGTTAAAATGATCGATATCAGAATCTGCACCTTGCAATAATACCTGACTAATGAAATATAAATTGGTCTTAGGCAATCAAAAAATAACAAATTTTTGGCTTAGATGTATTATGTAAAAGTAATTGGTTATTTGAAAAAGAATTTTTATACAAATACTCTTCGTTGGAAGTGAGCGCTGACAACAAATACATGTTAATTAGAGTTGCCTGATTGTATGTACAATGTTCATAATTTTAAAAATTGTGATTAGTTCCACTCCACTTTAAAGCAAAAATTACAAGCATTATTATCAGGGGGAAAATTCAGAGGAATGTGCTTTTTTGAAAAGTGAAATACCTGTTTTGGGTCAGTCTGCACTTGCATCTAGAGCGATAACACACACACGTTCAACGATTTTTACGAACCGGAAACGGTTATTATGTAAGCGCAAGTGTAACAATGATAGGATTACTTAAATATGACACTCTGTTCTCTGAAGTTGGGCTGCCTGGCCTGAGAATATCAGTCGTATTGTATAATTAAATTTTGTGCAAACCTGTCCTAATAACTTTTTTGCTGCTACTCTTGAAAATAAACCAGTTGCTTGTTGTAGGTATTCTTGTACTCACGTTCTCATCTCCCCATGCGGTACATTTATCATAACTATTACGCACTGACAATGAGACACATACGTAATGTATTACAGTACAGTTTGTTGTTGTGTGTGCTAAATGTAGGAAAAAATCATTTCGCACACGTGATCCAGTTCCTTTTCCCTTTTTATTGTCATACGGCACATGCCATTGCATTATTCTAAAGCGAATTGTAGTTTTTCAAGGTGCCATAATAAATCC
The DNA here is from genome assembly GCA_034700685.1 of Willowsia buskii. Taxonomy (NCBI): domain Eukaryota; kingdom Metazoa; phylum Arthropoda; class Collembola; order Entomobryomorpha; family Entomobryidae; genus Willowsia; species Willowsia buskii. The sequence goes on along the minus strand of JAQIXW010001718.1, from coordinate 7,210 downwards.
CTTATTTGAATTCTTCTGTACGTTTAACGTGCTATATGCCAAGTTTTTCACTGTACACCTCGTCCTAACTTAATTGTTGGATTGCCATTGTTTAATTAATATTAATTGCAGCGATAGACTTAATTACGATGCTGACGGCAGTTATCTCTGGGAATTTATCAGCACCAATACATTAATTACAGGTATTGTTGACCTGTCATTACGTGCCCTCACACAGACACATATTTATAAGAGTATTTATTCACTCTCGTTTTATACCATGTTTGCAAACGTGTTTCTGTCAGTTCTTCTGGTTTGCCCATTTCATTTTCATTCTTTTCAAACTCGGTTGCACCAATGTTATCATCATCACATTACAGCTAAATTGAATGAAGTAATAACGCTTGTATAATCACTAGCAACTGACACTTCAATTCAATAGTTTTGAACGGGCTGTTGACATGATGGCTTGGTTTCACCATAATCGTCAGCACCAAATCAAATGCTAACTCGTCTTCGGTTAACAAACCCCAATAATTATTTAGTCATGACAGGAGAAGAACACGTTGTGATTTTCATTGAAGACATATGACGTATATGACGCTAAGGGGAAAAGTTTTCATTGGTGGTAATGGATTTCGGAAATAAGTCTTCTTCTTTGAATGGTATTGCATTAGCGAATTACATTTATTGCGTACGTGATTCAGGTCGACTTCATTTGAAACGAAGAAGGAGACGGCTCTTCTTTGTAGCGGCAAGATTTTTACTTGCTTCTTACTAATTGTTTCTTTGCGGTTCTTTTGATTTATGATGGCAAAGGTATATGGGAGAAGCAGCACATAGCAGCCAGCGCACTTTTAATTTTTTTTAAAAATTTGTAACTATCGACAAGTTGTAGGTATCATCCTGTTCATTATTGTCACATCCTATTGGCTGTTTGTGGTTTTGTATGCGTAAAAAATGAAAATGAGACTAAATGCATGCCTTAAATTATTGTGCATGTATGTGCATTGTCATTTCAATAAAGAATGAATATCTACTTCTTGAAACTGTGTACTTAATATTAAATTACGCCAAGAAGTGTCAGATGTTTTTAGCTCAATTCAATAGTTCACCACAGGATGAAGAGTAATTTAAACCATTAATTGAGAATGCTGACGCTTATATTGTGTCAAGTGAATAATATGCTGCTTGTTTGTGGCAAAGGATTTTGTTACAATGAAGATGAAAGTTGTTTTTATTATATGACTGCGGTACTTTGGTGATGATATGGTAGTACATAAGTTGATGATGCTATATACGACCACATTTTATGTGCATACGTGATGAGGGATTTTCTCCCTTGTCACTTTGTGAAGATGATTTACAGAAACAGGGATCATAAGTATGAGGAGGAGGAAGAAACAGTAAAACTACGGAGTGAAACATGCGTATTTAAAAAAGTGACATCTGGTCAGATATTTTTGTTTTCACTTTCTTAAACTGTAATTGATAGTAAAAAGCCTTACTTTATAAGGGTAAATTAATAACACATAATAATATGAGTTTGGTACGCATGATTTCATGCGGAGCAATGACAGAAAAGAATACTAAAGTATTTGAGTTTAGCGAATAAGGTAGTTGTCACATATGTATATGTGTAAGTACAGCGTACATGCATAATGACTAGGAAAGAGCGTGATTGCAAATCATGCTAATAAAGGGCCTGTCAAATATATTTCAACTTCATAGCTGAATTGTGTGGCTTTGCGACTAATGGTGGCAATTGTAAAACTAAAACCAACTCTCAAACCTTTACGTTTATTACTGTCAATTTCGGTTTGCATGCTTATTGACTTCTTTTTATAAGCATTTATTTAAATACACACTAACGTTCGAAAGCATTGCTTTTTATTGATCTGTTCGAACGGAACATACTGCCACATTGGTTTGAATGAAAGCCTTCAAGATGGTATATCACAGTACATTTTTGCACCAGAAATATATGCTGGAGAAAAACAAATACGTGTGGAATTTTTGTTAGCAGGTTTTATCAAAATTGATATAAAATATTAGCAAATCCACTGGTTATAAATTATTGTAGACTGAAAGTATCATACGATGCGTTTGACTTTTAACAGCAAGCGTTTTAAGATCCTGAAAAAAAATTACAAGTAGTATTGAATTAGAAACCAGGTTTTTAATTACATATGCATATTTACTAATCATCAATCATCACGGTACCCTTTTTAGACATTGCTTATGACGACAAAAGATTGCAACCCTAATATATATGCCCACCGCCGGTGGATTAGCAAACGGAAGTTTTAGTGATGATTGTAGCGAGAATACTTAAGAAGTAGAAGATTATTTGGCTCTAATGGGTTAGTCGGTTGGTGTATTTATGGTCATAAAATCTGTATAAGATGTCAGTAGGACGAATTTTATGATGTTTATGCTTTTGATCTGTACTTTACTTTGGAAAGGTAAAGTAATAACAAAGACTGTATGCAATTTGCGATGCATGTACAACAACCTAGATTTTATAACTAAACGTGTGTTCTTTCTTTAACTTTCCGAGTCGCCTCTCGGTTTTCAAGTAGAGCTTTTGCGATTTGACACAGAACTTGTGAATTTATTATTGGTTCTTCCTTCTGTTTTACTAGTAGCAGTAGCTGACTTTGGTCACACATGTCCGTCAAGACGTGATAATTAAATGGTGAAAGACAGTTGTTGTTGTCTCACTTTCAACTTACCTGTGTATTTACCTTTGCAAAAATAGTTCATGTAGGTATTATGAAGCCGGTGAAGGCCATGATAGCAAATGTTCGTTACCCACTAATTTTTGAGGTGCGAACGCAAAGTAATAACCTATAGTTTTCTTTTGCACCAAATTATAACATTTTTGCACCTGTCTTTGAAATGACTGGAGGTGAATTTTAAAAGCTTTTGTTGGCCAGAAAATAGCAAGCGTGAATGTCCTTAGAAAACCATTGTAGCTGCATTAGTCATCCTGTTAACTGCGGAGCCTATGTTTCTTTTTTGATTTCACACATTTTCCACCATATAAATTTACATCAAAACGTTAGTTCTGTTTTACTACTACCAGCAGTACCAGCACTGTGTGCGGTGACATGATGCGTGTGCGTCTCTAGTGTCTTCTTTGTCGCGAACGCAAGGAGCATGCAATGAGACACAAGACTTTTCCATTTTGTTCAAATATACGTACAGTAGCATATTATAGGATTCACTTGAAATTAACATCAACCAGCATCCGTCGCTCACAGTGCCACGACGAAAAATATGACAAGTTTGAAGGTACTATTGTTGTCTCTTTGTCTAACTTACATATATCTATATCTACTATGAGGAAGAAACTTTCATTGATTTTTTAAGACAAGCTGTTTGACTATAGTGGTTATTATACATCTTGTTTTATTTATTCTGTATTGTGTGAATTTACAATAACACGCTTAACTGAAACCGTGTATCAAATAAGAGATGCATTTTTGATTCCCTATTTTTTGCCAATGGCACATGCATCACTATTATTGTTTAAGCAGACAAAAGCGTAAAAAGAACCCGTGATGCATGTCAATCTTTGCAACAACATAAATATAAAGACATTTTGATTTTTTGAGGATATCATCATATTTCATGTATGCTACCATACCACTATCAGACAACTATGGGATAAAAAATTAAGTGCTCAAAAATTACTTGTATTTTCTATTGATAATTTTCGTTAGTATCCGTACAAAACACGAGCGAAATGAAAAGTTTGAAATGACTTACTCTATGACTGTTCACTGCAAAGGAATTTTTAAAAAGCATTTGATCTGGTGGCACTTGATAAAACTAGCTTTATATATAAACTGTACAAAAACATGAAGAAAAAGTCGTAAAACGCACAGGTATATTTAAGTCCGATTGCCATTTGCTAAAAACAAACAAAAACTTGTAAACGTTGATGATTTGCTTTAAGATTTCGAGTGTCTGATGATCCTATACATGTGCTTTTTACCTTTAACAGTGTTTTAATGTGTATATAGTCTATTCTATATATAAAGCAAATTATCTTGTGTTTATCATGCTATGTGAAGCAGCCAAAGTATATCCAAACGATTATAATAGAGCAATAAAAGCTCGGAACATTTCACAGGTGGTCTCCCTAACTAATTATACCATCAGAGCGTTATGTCTACCTTAGTTTGGACACACTAAGAGCTTTTCCTCCAAAAAGATTAGATGATGATGCTTAATATGTGTAGGCTCTTTAACTTGCATACACGCATATGTACAGACGGTAAGGTAAAGCATTTGTAAATCTTCATTTCATCGATGTAGGGAGAAAGTACATTGCTGCATTTTGAAAGGATTCAAATAGGAAACCTTAGCTGAGCACACTGATACATATTTAGCTTATGCACAGTAGGCATTTGGTACACATAACATTTTTATATCATCATTGCTTACCGCTGCTTTAATGGCTTAATTGACACCTTCCAAAGTATGCATGATTCTCTAAATGCTTACATTTTATCTACTTATTTACAGCTGCTTGGTATGTTGTACATTGTTGGACTCAGCATACACAAAAGTACAAAATTACTTTAAACTTTAAAGTTTAAAGTAGATATAAAAATGATATTACTATTATGATAAGTACATATCTAGCTGCAATAATGTTTTCATATTTATGCGTTTAGTTTATCTATAAAAATGTTGATGTGTATATCAGTAATAATATTTATGCATTAGGATTATGATTCTGTGGCCACACCATATCTGCTACGGTTCTATAGCTTTAATAGGTGGCGAATTATAAGCGCACATTTTTAAACGCAGTCATCCAATGCATCAAAATTATAGTTATCAATATTCTTTGATAAAAATCAACTGCACTAAAGCGGCTCTTCCTTCTTATCTTGATTTTTGGCAGTGGAAATGTAGTTTGAATCTGCGAATTTTGCTGAATCCTTTTGTAGTCGGTGGAAGTAAACAAGAATGTTAATTATGTTCTAGCCAACAATTTTTTATAAAAAGTTTCTTCCACGTTTTACGATTAATATTTCAACGATTATGTCTTGTAAACAAATTAATTACACAAAATTATTGACATTTGTTATAAGAGCCTGCCTGTATTATGTAGTAGATTTCAACGGTGTTGCTCTTCGTAATTCGCGAGTAATTGTATACAGATTGGTTAAGGTGAACATGCACTTATAAGAAGTAAGAGCATATTATTATGACGACTACTTATCATTAGAAGATCAATTTTGAAAATCCAGCACAAAATACAATTACTGCAATAACTGCAATTCCCATTTTGCACCGCTCTCTTCTGTAACTATTCATCCAAGCTGCATGCAATCACAACCTCAAAAAATGCTTGCTGATACTTTTAGAAGATGAAAGGGAAAAATATATTTACTGAAAATATACGCATTGTTACGAGTTAAAAAAGAAGATAGCATTATCATAAAATATTATTAATAATTCCTTATAAAAGTTATGAATTATTATCATAATGTTATTATGATAAATAAAAAGTGTTAATTGGTTTGTGGTTTTGTTTGATCTTTTCAATAACAGTACTAGTTGGCAGGAATTGCAAAAGAAAGTTTTTTCTTGCAAAATAAATAATATAATATTCGTTAAACCAATGAAAGTATAGAATGTTCCTTGCACATAATTTATTCCGTTTGGCTGGAATGAAAAGATTTGACGCTACCAGCACCAGCATAGAATGCAAATAATGCATATATGCACAAACATTTAAAAAAATTCCCATTCATCAGGATTAAAACGTCTGCTACTTTAGATTACGAAGCGGAAATTCCACTCTTGAATCTTCTATGGCTCATTAAATTGTTTTACCGGCGGCAGTTACATAATATAAATGTTGGGTTGAATTATGACTGATAGGTGTGGGTGGATTTTGAAACTTTTCTGTGTAAGAAGAGGTCGTGCTTAATGCGCAACAACAATGATTGAACACACAGTGACTGAATTCTATATGCATAGTCTGGTGGTTTCTGTGCTGATTTGTTTCATGCTTTGTAATACATTCTTGCTGCGAGTAGCTTTTTCATAAATTAGGGTTTTAGTACTGTAATAATTACTAGGTATTTTGTCGCCTCGGGTGTTTACACTGTCGTCAGTCGTAGTCGTCATGAATGAAGTGGTTATTTACTACATGGTACATACATATGACTAATAAATGTAGACCTTTATGCAAACAAAGTAACCAGAGATTTCCGGCTTGATAACAGTGTTAAGGATCATAAATCCATAAAATGTTTATTTCATATAGGTACATGTATAGGTATCCATAAATTTGTAACACAGGATGTAGTTTGTACACAAGATGTGATTTCTTGTGAATCGGACCTTAATTGTAAGCACCTAGTAATTTGTGTGCTGCGCTGTTGTTGAATTTATTTATTTTATTTGTGGTGCGTCAGCAAAGAATAGACTGGTTCACTGATTAATTTAAATGTGGTTTTCATTCGTGATATCTGGGTCAAAATGAGCTGTGCGATGGTGTAAGTGTAGAGAGTTATTATCATCAATGATACAAAATATGTTTCCGTGATTGGCGATTTTTCGTCAGTTGGATATTTTGTGATTTTTATTTTACATATATTTTACTTTTTGCAGGGGGTAATCCAAATTTTAATGAAAGCTTTGCACATTCGTGATTCCAACAAAGTTCTGCTAAAACAACGTTCTAAAAAATGTTTTTTGTGACATCAAATCTTCAAATACAGATGGATTCACAGAATATTTCTTCTTATTTGTACTTCCTCGCCTAGTCCCCTACGCTTGCTTTCAATGCCTGCTCATTAGCAGATGTTTATATCATTCAGGACTACATACTCCACAGCGAAATGATTCCTTTAAAGTATTACATAGTACTACGTACGTATATCTTTCATGAGAACTTAGCAAATATTAAATGAGCTACCCCAAAAAAGCTAACCTGCTGCTCCCAACAGGTAGAAAAATGATCTAATTATAACGAAAGTTGAACAAAGACCATTATTTGCTGAGTCCATTGTTTCATGGGTTCTCAGCAGGCTTGTCTAATCACCCCAATTTTGTCAAGTGATTAGTGATTAGGATTAAATGAAAGTTATGTTTTTAAAAGTGATTGGTGATTGGTGATTAACATCAATCCCAATCACTGGTGATTAGGTGATTAAATGTTAAACGAAAATGCAAGTGGGATTAGGATTAGTGATTAAGT
>JAQIXW010001717.1:0-18024 GCA_034700685.1 Willowsia buskii | reverse complement strand
CAGACAGACAGACGGACGGACGGACAGACGCCACGGGCATTCTGAGTAACTTGCTTCTGAGTCGCAAGTTAATAAGTAGTTTATAAGACGCAGTTAGAGGCAATTACAAAGAAAACGACACTACAATTCTCTTAATCGCATGTTCTGGAGACTGAGAAAAAGAAATGATTTTTCATTGCGTGATAAATTCTAAACGTTTTACATTGAACATATAGTGAAGCTAAATATAACCAGTAATAAAATGTACACAAGACATGAACTTTTACGCGTACAAACAACATTTGACACTTTACGCCAAATAATCGTTAAACGATTAATAATGCACAATAAAATCAAAGATTATGTAACATATTCGTCGTTACAAAAAATCGACGATAACTGCTTACATCACATCTGCTCTGACAAAACGAATAGTTCAAACATCTTCTGTATATTATATGTAGTTGATAGGTCAAAATGGCATCAGTCATTATATTTTATAAAGCACCTAAATCATTATTAAATTTAGCTTGCTAGTTGATAATACGTCAATTACAATAATGGTCTCTATATCCTGATCCTAGAGCAGCCAACAAAACTTTCCTGTTTGCTTGCATTAACAATAATTATTTTCATAGCTTTTTATCGATGATATAGCTTATGGCAATTGAACCTATTACAAATGTAATCAAAAGTCTGATTACTTTAATGTTGAATATAATTGTGTTTGTAATGGGGTGTATTTATAAGCAAGTGCCATTTAAGACGTCACAGCACCTTTTGTTAAAATCAGATCTCTGGACTAAATATGACGTACGATTTTTTTAAACGTCTGGAGCGTAAACATTAAAATATTAATTCTGACGTGATTCCAGACATTTACAAAAGTTTCATATTAATCTAAGAAATTCCATGACTTGGCTCTACTAAAATATATGTGATCCTCTCCTCAGTTTCATTAAACATTTTTTCACATTATTACGCACCCGGCATCTGCTTTTTATTTTGCGTATCTCTGACTTATGTATTCTGCATAAAATCTGCCTGTGATATGATAATGACAACGGTGAGTCAGTTATATCCCAGGGATATACAGTAACGTACTGTTACTGGTGCAGACTTCATTTTCGGAACGGAACGTCGCCAAACGCATCGTGTGTCTGATATGAACATAATAATTTGATTAATTCCTTGAATGGGGAGTGATATGACTAACCTTGAAGATCTACCGCAACCAAGATGTGACAAGGAGTACATCGCTCTTTTCACAAAAACTCATAAAGAAGTTGTTCCCTCAGTTTGTGTTTTGTTTTAAAAATGAATGATTATATGGTATGGTACAGGCTCGCATGCATTCTAGTGAAGTAATTCTTCATTCACCTTTTTTATGTGATCAAAAATGTTGTGTGCTCAAGTAATATTTCACCGCTAGTTTCACAGTACATTGATGCAATATAGGGAAATCCTACTGTACCGGTTGCATCTTTTCATTCCGGTGGCATATATGAGAAGAAGTAGAAAATTGCTTGCAAACGAACATATGCTGACAAGATGGGCAAAAGGAAGAGAATTAATCAGAATCGTAATGCTTTGTAATCTTAATGTATCTAATGCAATTCAACAAATCCTTCTAATGTGATGTGTGATACGTGAATTATGCGATTCCGTGTGATAAGTCAAATGTAATTCTGCATGATTCATTCCTACTAAAAAGTCTTCATCATCAGTCAAGCGGAACTCCTTCACGCGAAAAACGTATGCAAAGCTTATGAAAAGTCCGATGCAGACATAATATGAGTCGGATGATAGTGATGATGACGATGCTGACATGATTACACGAAAGTGCTAATTAATTTGCACCATACCACGAGGATCCTTTGCCGTATAAATAAAATCTTTTTTTGATTCCATTGGGTTTACCATATATCACAAGAAAATAATTATTTTAATTTAGTGCTATTATCACAGGATATACCTGCAGTAAATTAAATTGTCAGTTTGAAATCTCACCACAAGAGTTGGAATCTTGGAATGAAACTTGAAATTACCTATGCACCATATGTGTTAAATAATAAAAACTATACTAAATGTCCCAACGGAACAATAGCTATTTTAAAGGCAGACGAAATATATATATTTGACTCGGCTATCAGATCATGATGGCATAAATTGGTGTCAGACAAATAGAAATAGCAGTCCTTACCACCACTGATCCTTCATTGTCACTTTCGTGGGTGTCCATTCCTGTAGGATAACAGGGAACCGGTTCTTGATTTTTCTTCCGAATTTTGGCTAATTTATTGGGTTAACACCCGTGTAAACCAGTAAAATAAAACGTCGAAATTGTTTCAAGCACGCCGTTAAATGACAGCCAGACGCGGTGTGTTTGTTCTCTTTTTAAAAGCGTAAATGCTAACTTATCGTTACCGCATTTGCGCTTCCGTTGTGCTGCTTTCTCTGGTAGTTTGTTACCAAAATTAAAATGTCTCCTCCTTTGATAATTTAAGATCACTTAATGTTTTTGTTAACTATCTCATTATTTATTGATTATTAAAACTTAACACGTGCGCAATCACTCACGAAAAGATTATATCAACGTGTTATACGAATACGTTTAAAAATGTCACTTGAAGAAAAACTATTTTTATTGCACTTTAATAATCTGTTTTATTGGAGCTACCTTGCCTTGCTAGATTCTGCACGACAAAATGTTACTTTTTTTCCTTCACAGGTAGCTTTATAAAACTTGAACTCGTCGAATTTCAATGATCGATGACGCAGATCAAAAATGACATGAGACAAAAGCTAATTTGCAAGTATTCATGTGCACTGTCATTAATTCCCTCGATACATGGGCATTTGGTCACTGTTCATTTGCATTACATATCAGCAAATTAGTTCCTTGGGGTATTTTGATATTCACAGAAATCCGTATTCATGCAAATAAAACTATTGCTTTTCACACTTGCTGATCATCAATAGTGATGTGTTTTATTAAAATATTTGTTCCTTCTTCTGTTAAAAGTTTTCTAAAAATTGCCTGCAACTTTTTGCATGGAAAAGCGAAGCAAATTATTTAAAACGAAGAGCTAAAATCCCCTAAAATAAACTATACATACAACTGTCTCGTGCTGACATTGATGTATATTATCTTCTACAAATATTGTAAAAGATTATACTATTTAAGGAAAATGAACGAAACCGCTCTAATGTTAAAATTTAACTGAATAGAAATTAGTTGACAATCTATTTGTTTGCGTAGCTTGTAACTCCTGAGAAGAGAACAAAGTAGGTAATGTACGTGTGCTGTTGATTACTCTCTTCTGAAGTTGACATGTGTATATTCTTTTCCCTTCTCTACCCTTCCTTGTTGGTAGTCTGATCTCTGATAAACAAGCTAAGCTTTCGTTACTGAAAAGTAGTAGCAGCAGCGCTAGTGTAAAAGAGCATATAAATATTGTGTGTGTACTTGACCGAGGTGAGAGAACAAATGTGGACAGAAAAGCCTGATGAACGCACTAATCCCCACAAATCGAAAAGTTTGAAGCGTTTTTCAGCAGTGGAAAGAAGAAGCATGATATCGGTGTACCAACAAAAGTTGAGAAGGATGAAAAGAGGAGAATAGCATGTAAACATTAGGGCATGGCATCATCATCAACTTGTGAATCATGAACAAAGGTTTTGTGTGTATAGCTAGCTTGAAAAACTGTGGTACGTATGTAATATGCACATGTACCCCCTCAATTTTACATTTGAGGTCTCTTCATTCTTTCATACCATATCTAGAAACTGTGAATAAGAGACGAGTGGAGTGAGGTGATGATTGTGCAGTAGATGAGCTTTCCAAAATAAGCAGTCCTTTTCTAGATACCTGACTACGCTAAAGATTTTGGTTCTTAAGCGAAATAAAATGAATCGGAATATACTCATATGTAGTCTAGTAAGCTCAAGTAAAAATATGTATAAAGGCACTACGGTATTGTGGATTTGTGAACTGTAGGCGTAGAGCCATGAAACTTGGAGAACAGCAGAAGAAGAACCTTCCAAATGATGAACCTGCTTTACTCTACTACCTCAATCGCAGTCCTTATGCAAAGAAAAAAGCATGACTTTTCTACTTGTCCACTACATCTGCATCTGCCTGCCTGCAACACTTAACACGGGGCATTGCGAGAATTCGTTTTATTTCTCTGTTGTTGGGGATGGTTTCATAGTTTCGTGACAATATTGCTGATGGATGAAATGTAAGAAATCTTTTGTTTTGTTTGTATGTTTTACGCTAGTTCTAGACGGATTTTTATTCTATTGTTAAATAAAGACTCTAGTGACCCACCCTTCACCTGTGACTTTGGCTACTTTTTTGAAGGAGGAACTGAAAAACAACAGGTAACTATAAAGAACCTGTCACACTGGAGATGTTTAGTCTGTTCACTTAGGTTTCTTTCATTTTTACGGTTTCGCGCGAAGCAAGTATTCCGAATTACTAAACTAGAATTCTGAAGTAATTATTTTCCGAGTTTGGCAATGCTTTAGGAACAAATTTCATCTGAGGAATGGCTTCAGCTGGATTTTCTTTGGAACAATAAGACAATAATTTGTATTTTAACATAAAATTCCTGTGCCAGCCAAATGAAAAATTTGGGGTTAATTGTAAACACGCTCGACACATATACTTATGCTCATATCATAATTTGGCATTTTGATTTTGTTCTCTCCAGAGAAGTTAGAAAAGTTAAAAATAATAAGAAAATGTTTTTTAATAAAATATCGAAAATTATTATTCGTTCTCATCATGTTGTGTGTTTAACTTTATGGTAAAACCTAGATGACTATTTGCTGCTAGTAGCATGAGTCGTAGTCGTAGGTTTGAAAAATGAAACTGAACTGCATATATAGCTTAATATTGCATACTACATAATTTGAAAGACTGTGAACTTATTTAATTTTACAAAGTTTAACTGAAATAATTAACAAGTTTCTGTTTAGGACATACATATCTTTTTAATATATTTCATCAGCAATTTACGCATGTTGCCTGATTAGCGCAATGTAAGTAATATACACTCATGGAGAGATGTTAAATTTTAATTTATAAAGTTACAGAAAAAACAACTTTTACAACATTGAATAAATTGAATTGATTTTTGAATTCAGATACTACAAAGCAAAATATGTTATATTTATGACATTTTGAGCATTGCGCACACATTGAGTTCCCATGCACTCATGTAACATTGTTTTACTGAAGTCAGTTTCATTTCGTTTCATTCAACTCGGCGTATGCATGTTGACGGCGCAACGCAAGATTTAAGAGATGCATTCAGAGGAAAAATAGCATCTAGTGGAGTCCAGTCCAACACTTGTGCTGAGTGAGTGTATCATTTGATATGACGATAAAATTTATCCAGCAACGCCCAGAATCTTTTTCATTGGATTGCTCTAGGAAGGGAGGAACTTGGAAAATACACATTGATGTCCAGCTCCCCAACTTGATTTTGCCAAGCCATAACCCTTTTTTAAGTGCCTATTCTACTCCAGATACTTACATACATTGATCACTTCATGCTCTATCAAACTTACTAAAAAAGGTTTTTATTACCATTATTACATTCTATCACAAAAAGGTTTAGCTACTTTAGCTTCCATTTTTTAGTATGTTTGAAAATCGGAAATGTATTGGTACAGAAACTATGTCAAGTCTTTACAACAAAAAGTGCTTTTAAAGAAAATATTTTACAAATGCTCTTGTTGTGGAGTGGACAACATTTTTGCATAAATACATCAACATCAAACAAAATCGAAGCGATTATCACTATTGCGTATATTTTAAGCAGTACTTTATCAAATTCAAAAAACAAGAGTTTAAATCTCTTCGATGTTATTAGCTGTATATGTATTGGAAATGTGTGTAAAAACTGAAACATGTACTGTTTAAATGTATGCATCTGCATGAAATTATTAACTTTCGTATGTAGTAGGCATAAAAAGTTTCAATGCAGCATTTTGCCTCATCAACTAATCGGATGTTCTTTGGTTTCGACATAGGATGAGGACAAATTCATTATTACCTAGAATTAATTCTCATCAGGTACTTCCAAGGGGTAACGTAAGATTAGAAACTTAAAACCCTCATAGCTCATAGGAAACTCATCCATCATAAACTTCAATCTGCGATAACTGGTACAGCAGCTTACTTTTTAAAAAATCTACTCAGAATCAATTACTTTCGACCTGCGCAAGACCAAGGCATTGAGAATGCTGGAGCTGACTATATGCTATTAAAGAAATAATATTCGAGAAAGTTCATTTTCAATATTATATATGTTGTTGATTTACTTCTTACGACATTTAAACGTTTGGAGGTTTTTGAGGTATATTATTAGCTTAAGTTGTGCTTTATCAGTATAATATATTGATCTCGTGTTTTTTAAAAAAGTAAATTAGTTTCTAGAACCCTCTAATATGGAATGGAACATTGACAAAGAATGAACAGCAATAAGCAATGTCGACAAAATAACCGTACGTACCACCATCTAGTGGTATGCATTTGTTGAGCATAAAATCTCAACGAACTGAGCGAATTGGTAATTGAAGCAGAAATATGTTTATGCGCTTCTTTATCCTTGCTGGCTTGCTCCTGCTTTTCGTTTGCTTTTCTGCTTCGTGGAGAAAGCAAAACTTCTCCATGTCAAATGTATTTAATAAAATATCTATAGTTGTAATTCCGATCTGATTATCGTTAATCGTTACTACCACTAATGAGTTTCTCCACATTCTATGGAATACTCGAAGCGAAAGATTTGTGACAATCTGATAATGTAAATAATGATACTGACAAATAAAAGTTTTTGGAAAACCAATGTGAATGTATTTACTCACGAAATGTTTGCACTTAAAATTGGGCATATGAAGTAGAGCTGAATTTGAAATGATGAGTAAATAGGTACTAATTTATGCTTGATGAATAAAAGCAAACATAAGAAAACAAGAAATCTAGGTAATACTTTTCTATTTGTTAGATTTGATACGTTTGTAAATGTTGGAGAAACTAAGAAAAGTATGTGACGAAAGTTTTGATTGTTTCCTATTCCAAGCATTGAGTCCATAATATGTACCTACACACTCAAGCAATGTCTCAAATCTGAAATTGAGTGCCGTTTGAGATTCAAAAGTATGAATTTTTAAGGCTGCATATTTTGATGCATCATAGAAAGACACGTTTGCATACCAGCGATTTTTCTGTACATTTTGTATTATTTATTGGTTATTTTTTAAAAAATCTGGACAAGTAAGTTCCTAGCCTGATCATTTTGTTTTACCTTATTAAATCCAGCAAAATTCCATATGTTTTCTAAACCTTAACGAGGATAAAAACGCAGATACATACAACAACATCAACTTTAAAATCATTTTCAAAAATTGGTATCGCTGACATTCACGATTATTTTTTTTTATAAAATGTGATGAATAAAATGAGAAAGTGTGTATTTTTTTAAATAGACAATTTTAAAACTATAGTACATTTTGTAATTAAAATTAATCCACTGCAAATCTGATCGACAGATGCAATAGATAAGTTGCATGCAACAATACCACATTCTGAATGTATTTTTAAAGAGCGTAACGATTCTTTACTCAAATTCTTGTAGCCAATATCATAAACACGTATTCACCAATATCATAAAATTTACACGTAGTCATAATAAAATTGTTTCGTTACTCATTCGAAATTGTTAGTTGGTAAAAACATAATAAAACACCCCAATTACAGTTTATCTTACAGCTACAATACTTCTGACAAATTTTCGGTTCTAATTTCGATCCAAATCAGTGAAGCTCTATAATAATAAAAAAATTCACACGTTGGGACAAACTTCGCTTAAAACACGCTTCTTCCAAGCATCTTCTTTGAGCTCTGGGGCCAAGCTTGTATGACTCAAACGTTTTCCAGTATACTTCTTATACACGGCCTGAAACATGTCAACAAAGTTCATATAAATAAGGTTATGATGGCACGAAATTCCAAACAATATGGAGACAGAATTGTACATAAAAAATTTATGTACCTTCAACTTATGACTGTCATCATTTGCCCTGGCTAATACACCGGCAAGAATAGAAACAAAAGGCCTGATAGTTTCTTCCGAATGTCGTGAGTAATGTTGAAGAGTTGGAGTCCAAACCTCTGATAAGGGCTTATGTTCCAGAATCCTGAAGATTCAAATACAAAATCGAATATTTTGATGTGTATGTAATGATGTATTGTGCTATTAAATTCTAAATCAGACAAAAGTAAAATGAAAGGTTATGGATCTCTATAACTTACAAAAGAGCCAAAGCTAGTGACCCAGCAGCTTGTTCAGACGGAAACAAATGACAAGCAGCATAATCCACGAGACTTAGTTCCATGATGTACTTTGCCATTGAGTGAATGGTCATCGTAGCCTGCAGTTAAAATCATAATAAGGAGTTGAACAAAGGTTTATAATGGTGTCGTTTAACAGATATAATAAAACGTTCATTACGTTTGCAGCTTTCGAAAAACGTCGAAGAAATAAAACAGCCGGAGGGAAAGCCAAATCGAAGGATAAAGTAGTTAGGATGTCCTGTTCCATTTTTCTCACGTCAGCGACAGTGAAAGCATTGTCACTCACAGCTGCAAAATCCTGCACCGCTGGCGTACATACTTCCTCGTATTTAGCAGCAACGTACATGGCAGTAACTCCAACCAACTGAAGCTGCTTCCTGGTAATGTTGCGGTCAGCCTACAAAATTAAAAGGCATACAGATATGGGTTATTAAAAATGCATAAATTAATTATCGTCCCTTCTCTTGAGAGATTATAACTTATTTAGAGATGTATATACCTGTAAATAGCGATCCAAGATCTTAGTAGCCAAGTACAATGTTTCCGGCATAAACCCAAACTGCGTATGGACTTCAATAAGCCAATCCAAGAGAACCCCACGCATCCGTGAATTTACAGAACGACCCTCCAAGTAGCGTACACGAATTGGATACTTCCTCTACAAATTTAAACCAGCATTATTAAAACCACAACTGACCGAATTATATTATTATTGATTTAAAAGATTTCAAATGGTAAATAATTATATACCTCCAGCGCAAAAACGTAATCGTATATTTCCTTGATGTAGACTTGAACCAGAAGTGGATTAGATTCATCTACATCAATGTCAACAATATTTAAACGATCAGCGGAGAATGCTTCCACGGGAGCGTCAGCGCCGAGTTTGGGGTTGTACTCATTTTCTCCTACTACTTCTAACGCTGGTTCCTCAGTCTGCGGTAATGCCCGCCCGAATTCCACATTTGCTATGTTTTCCTTATCGTTTTGGACGTCTCCGGATATAGCGACTTCAGTCTTAACTTCATACTTTGCAGGCTCAACTGCTTGGGAATGTGTGACTTCATTTCGCAAAGACTTTAGAACTGTTCCATCAGTAACGGTTGGTTTGGGGAATCCAGATTGTACCTTCGATTGAGTTTTTTCTGTTGTTTTTGCCTTTGGTCTCACTGCAGCACGTGGTGGTCGGTTTATTGGAACAGCGAAATCCTTCCCAGCCACATTCGGTTTTTTAGTTGCAGCTGGTGCCAGACCTTTACCACCCAATGCCCCAGGATTTTTCTTAAGACGATTCCCAATATCGCCTAATGCATCTCGGGTGCGCTGAACAATGTTTTTTGACTTTCCCTGGTCCAAAACACCTTTCCCGGCTTTGAGGACGGACTCCGCGTTGTCCGACCCAATACTGGAAATCTAAATCGAGATGGAACAAGAAATATTCACGCATCATTCGATTAAACTGATCTGTTTTTTTTTTAGAAATTAAAATTGGCGAGAGGCAATGTTAGTGAGATCATCAATCTTAAAAGTCAGCTTACCGAGGAGGATGAATTAGTTCGCAGAAATGTTGCCATTTTCGTTCACGTAAATGGGATATCGGTCAGTTCAAAATTAGCTCTAATTCACACTTGAAAATATCAAAAAATCACTTTAAATTATGTCACAATGTTAAAATTTCAGTACAGTTTCATTTGCCTGAGTATGCATTTATTGTTCGATATTTAGTCGTTGTGTTTTTTATAAGAATCAACTTGAGTGGCACCTTAATGAAATATTATGCTAGCAAAGAGGCGCTAACCATGGAAATCTTCCTAACAACAAGGATAAATGACCATCTTTACAACTTCAGCCACTTCTGACAGGTTTCCATATAAAAACTGGACAAAGACGAAAAACCCCGCACCCTGCCTGCATGCTGATTTGAATTTCTTCATTTACATAAAAATGCACTAAAGAAACCCTACTATTTATTACCAATCTCTCACTCTTATTAAAGAGAGGTATGTATTTTAATGATAGATCAAGAATAAAGCTTCTAGAGCATTCTGAATTCGCGTTATGCATTTTACATGCTATAATTGTAAGTTACAATTTGTAACTCGCATTAACTGCTTCTAAGGCTTACAATGCAAGCCATGAGCTTCACTCATTCGTAAACTCATTGGACATCAACATCACTACGCAGCTTTGTCATTTTTTATTTTTTTAAACTTTTCTTTCCTAGTAGTCTATGCAATTTACATGAATGTTTCTTCAGTGAGAAGACAAAAGAAAATGCTGTCATTGGATAAGTGCGTCTTCTAAGGACTCCACTAACATCAATCAAGTACCTACTATGGTTGTCGATTGTATTTTAATTTGTGTGATGCAGATGCATACTATCTTTAGCATGATATTCAATCATCATTGATAATTCATAATGTATTCTACGTTTGTATTTACGGCTATATGCAAATCACAGTTTAAACTTACTAACAAAAAAACAACAATAGTTCTCCTTGCCTAATCGTTTCATTCTACAAAATCATGCGCGTAAACAGAATATAATCACTTGAGAGAACAAAATGTTATATGCAGCGTAATGATGGATAACTCCCTCCTCCCCTACTTTTACTACTTTACTTTTAGGATTTACTGAAGACTGAAAACGGATGTGATACTCATTCTAGTTTCATTTACTGACTCAACACCCAACATGAAATACCAACCAAATCACCTGTCTAAAGATCATTAATCACAATGCAACGCAATGATTTTTCGAATTCCTGGAAACATGCTTCTTAATGTCTACGAACAAGTTGATTAGTCAAGAAATAGTTAGTAAGTATTGAAGTATTGCAAATGGTGGATAATTCCTCACCAGCAGAAGTTTTCCTTCACGTCATGCCACTAAATCTCACCTTTTAATCTGTCAATGTCTGTCACCTTCCTAACTACTAACTGCTTCAAACTAATAATCTAGAGTAGTCGAAAAAGATGATTAAATGTTATTGAGCTGTTGCATCCTCCAAACTTTTAATGGCAGAAAACTATGCACCTGACAAACAGCCAAAATCTATCACCCTTTAACAGTAGACATTTGGAGGGTAAAAGTTAATGATTAAAGGGACTAGCAAACAATTTACTAAATAGAAAAAATCTACGATAAATTACACTCGACCGAACTGAGCTCCCCAGTTTCAGTTGCAGTCTCACGGCCTATACGAGGGTCAGCTACACTGGACTTAAAAATGTATTTTTCAGCAGTTCAGCAGTATGTGAAATGCATGTATGTAAATAAACCTGAAATTTTGACCGTTACAACAAAGTGCGCTTAGCTGCACGATCTCTTTCCTTCGTATTACACAGGAATACAGATTCAATGATCCAATGCATAAAACTTCGTTGCATACTTTACTACCAACTATGTATATTGTGTGTAACTTCAGTATAATATCTTCCATCCAACTTACTATGATGGCATGCGGCATGAAATGCAGTCTATATACAAAGCATTGTACGATACGCAGAGGAGAACCCAACTCACAAGGAAATTTTATACGAAAGATAACTTGCCTGTGAGAGAAGATTCCTTTACATCATGACAATCACTTCAATTTCGGGATTCATTCTATGTACACTAGTTACACTACATACAGTATTCTTGCTTATGTCACCCTCGTGTAAAGTCTTTTACAAGCATCATGTGTGCGTGGATGTGAGTTGGGTGCTAAGATTCTCTTAAAGTAAAAGTGTGCATAAGAAAAAAGAATGAAAACGAAAGACGATGCAGCAAGCTACCGGTTTGTATTGTTAAGAAAGACGGTTATATGGGTTTTCATTCCTTCACAATCCTTGGGATAAGATAAAGGCATACAATAATGTTCCTTTCATTTTGCTTCTACCTTTTTCTCCTGTTAAATTATGCCTGGAAAAAATCACTACAAATGCATGCTTTAGCTTAAAAATCAAATGTTTCCCCTCATCTTCCTTGTAAAACTAATATGTGTAGTGGCTTTAGCGATCTGAAAATATTTCATTTCATGCATGGAAAAGGTACCATCAAAAATTCTAATCCCATATATCCCATCACATAATCTCTGTGATCCCAAAGAAATATATGACAACATGATACATTTACAGAATCGCTGTGGATTTGGAAAAGAGAGCGTTGCACTATGGGAAAGTATTGTTCCGCCAATTTCTGCTGTAAACTCCTCATCCATCCTACACTATTTTTTAAAGGTGATAGTCATAAAAATACCACATGCGAGTTTCCTTCCCCGTGAACACCTCATACTATACCTTTTAATGTAAAAAGTCGTCTCAAACTCTTTGCACCATGTACCATTACATGTGGTGCTGGTGCTCTTTATAAGTTTTCCAATTCGAACTCATCATGTATGCATATGCCCGAGCACACGAGCAACATGTAGATATATTATGAAGACAGAAAGGAATCTATATTATTTGCATGATAAAAAAGCAACTAGAGCAGCATAATGGGAATGGTAATATTTTGGCCAAAATAGTCAAAAATCTTAATAGCAATGCAATACATAATGTGTGTGGGAAAGAAATTTACATCAGGTAGAGAGGAGATATGGGTGTACGAATGATGAAGATGAAGAAATATATGCACTTCATCATATTCGTATAGCTATAATAGCCTATCATAGTCATATGGAGATAATTCATCGTAAATATTAATTCTTGGAAAAACACCATGTAAAATGCTGCCAGTCAACAGGCTGTCAGAGATTTCTTTGATTACATTAAGTTTAGCGCAGTTAGTACTTGAGTTTGTGTGCTGTACAAAGAAAGAGGCGGTGACAAGAAACAAAAGGTGTTTTTACTGTGATTATTCTAAATTTAGAGGATTGTCAACTTGTAATGGATCATTGTCTATGGATTGTTTGGTGTTCTTCTAGCAATGCATGCTGCTAGAGCGATGACAAGTTCGTAGTCTCGTTTTCTTGTGAAAAAGAAAACATCATTTTGCCAATTCAGCATACTACGCATTGAATCACAATGAATTGACTGTCAACTTTATGAAAACTTAATGAGAGAAAAACTTTTGTTTTAAAGCTGATTGAATGGCGGTGACATATCAGTTCTTGGAATTTTGCAAACCTGATCATTGTACTCAAGAGAAAATGTGATGTGTTGTTACCAGTGTGTGAAAGAAGTCAAAAGATCCTAAAAAGCCACCAATAAAATGAATGAAAAATTTGAATGTCTTCGCTAAAGAAGAAATTTTATGACACATGCAAATTTTAAACAAGGTAATAAAATAATTATTCAAAAATTGCTGTACTGTAGATGTGGTTTAATTTGTGTCATTCTATTTTATCATTGTGGCATGCATGCTAAATATGAAGTGCTTCATAATTGATGAGAAAAAAGAAAGGTGAATTTCCTGCTTTCTCCACAATCAATACACAATAATGAAAGAAGATTTAAGTTCATAACAGAAAAGGTGAAAGTACTCGTCATGGAGTATATGTGTCAGAATCAGAACACGTTGATTTTTATTTGGCATGAATCACAAATGTTTGTGATATGTAGTTTTGCCTTAAAATTGACCGACAACATTTTTCAATTTATACTATAATTTTTAAATTATGAATATGACTAGTTTAAGAGTTACAATACATATAAAATATTGCACAACTTATAAAGAAGTTAAGTTTTTTAAATTATCGTGACATCATTTTGTACAAACTCAGCTTTATCTAAACGCTTTGTCTAAATGAATACAAATAAATTAAGAAAAACAAAATAAGAAATCAAAGAAATATGGTACGTTATTTTGAGAATGATAAAAACATAATGACAATAACAGTAGATTTATCAATAATCTCAATTTAAACAACAGTGGATTCGTCTTTCTCAGATGAAATGATTGACACTTCGTGTAACGCATTGGAATGGCATAGTGCCGTCTCTTCGTCGCTATCTGCAGTGTTCCATTTCTTTTTCGATAAGCGTCGTATGTAAGGAACTGATAATGACGCAGTGCCTTTGTCCTCATTCATCGATAAATTTGTTGTAGTTTGCGGTGGTGCGGAAGATTTGCTCCCAGATTTTGCGGGACTACGTATGCTACTTTTTGGTTGAAGAGTGATTACTCTGCATGCACGGGTCAAATAATAAAGAAAGTTGAAATAAACCTTAATAATCATCATAACTGAGAATAAATAGTTTTTCTGTTCAATAGTCAGTCTTCTAATGGTTTAGGTACTTACGCGCTGCGAAGTTGTTTTAATAAAAGGGTAAATGCTTTGTATTCCTCCTCTCCAAAAGGTTTTGGATTGTAACGAGCAGCTTCATATAGATCACAAAATTGATGCACTACTCTGGGGTCTACTTGTGGAGTCAGAATAATAATGAAGTATGATCGCAAGCTTTCGAAAGAATGTCTCTTGCCCAACTTCCTTTTCACCATACTGATCTCTGATAAGGAATCAACATAAAATCATAAATTATCATTTAAAACTTCATACGCAATTTTCTGCCTTGCAAATAACATATACAAAAATATTTTTCCAGAGAACTCTGGCTTTGAGCCAAAAAATAAATACCAACCAAATCAATAAGGTTTTGATTATTTTATGGGGCTTGATGAGATTTAAACTAAATCAAACTGCATTTTTGCGTTGCAACATTGAAAGTTATAAGTGTACATGGTATTTTGAATTAAAAAAATTATTGTAGTACCTAAATTCTTTGCGTCATCCACTGCCTTCATTCTGTAGTAGTGACAAGGTTTTGTAGCACCGTCTTGTGAATACTTTTGATCTACATCATCTCTGAGGACGTGGGGTTCATAGGTTATCTTTGGCAATGCCTCAATTCTTCGAAGGATTTCCCTTCGCAAAGACTGGTTCAAGGTAGAGAATGGGAAAAATTAATTACATTTGCAAATTTAAATGCTCATTTGTGAAATAGTTAGTGTCATACCTTCTTGGAGTCTAAACCAATAGGGGCATGTGGTCCACGGTGAGATCGCAATGTGAACCTCATGATTTGTCGCTTTGCAAAAATGAAAAGTAACCAAAAGAGTAAAAATCCTCCTGCGATGATCAATATCACAGTCACACCGGACAGTTGTTGAGCCATTTTAGTTAACCAGTGCTTATCCTCTTGCACATGTAGCGTCATTTGCTAGTACTCCAATTTTGAAATCTAAGCACAAAAAAACGCAAAACAATATAGCTTGTTAATTTTTGCTTAAAAAATAATGTTTTGGATATATTTTCGTATAGATACACGCTGATGGATTCCAACAGCGTGGTTGTCACACTGTATAAGGGCAACAAGAACTTTGAGGTGCCAGTGACCGAAAACCTGACAGCGGAAGAAGTATGCAAAGCTGCAGCAAAGTTTTTAAAATTCCGACCAATAAGCTTGACGCTATTTAGCCTTTGCCTGGATAAGTCCTGCGGAATATGGCTACCACCTTGCTACAAATTTGATGGATCTCAAGGATATAAAGTCGAGTTTCGTCTACGCTTTAAAATACCCTCCCTAACGGATCTCAGTCGTCAGGATCCCAATGCATTTGACTACATATTCCATCAGATTCGCCATGACATGCAACATGGAGACATACCTGAAATTCTCCAGGAAAGTAGAAAGTCTGAAGCACTTGGACTATGCGTCACAGATATGCTTCGCACGGTTCTGGAAGATGGTGTCACTCAAGATCAGGTTGAGAAAAATTATAGACAGTACATCCCAAAAGTCGTGTACAAGCATAATCTCTACTTCTTGAAGAAGAAAATTCACGAAAATTTAACGCGACTAGTAAGCCAAGCACAAGGAAGTCATACGAATACAAGGTTCATCAAGGAACAGTATGTCAGCCACCTCGAGGAACTTGCTCCAAGTTACTTGTCAGAAGAGTTTCATGCCATGACTTTTAAACAAGATGAGTATCCGGCGACAATCAGAGTCGATCCCTACCATCATGAGCATCCTGGCGTTTCAATGACTTATATTGGAAAAACAAATGTAATTGAATATTCTAAATAATTGAAAGTAGGTATATTACTAAGGGTGAAAAATGTATTTGCTTATGTATTTGTAGTGGGAACATCTTTGTAGCATTGAAGATTTGTGCTTCATTTCAATGAGAGAAGACTGCACTGCGGAAATTTCTAGAAAAAATGGAATTCCAATCTGTTTCAAGTTTAAATCCCTGGACCAAGTACATTCCTTTGTATCCCTTTTAGATGGATATTATCGTCTTACGGAAAAGTGGACATTTAATTTGTGCAAAGATCTACCCTGTCCATCCCTAGAAAAGCTTAAGTTTTTAAAATGTCACGGTCCCGTAGGGTAAGCTATTTTTACTATTACGTTTTATCATAAAATTGTTCTTCTCAGTCATCAATCAGTGCTGGTTGGCCACAAAATGATTCTCTTGAAAATTTACAGGGAGAAATTCGCACATCAGAAACTTTCTACACACCCCAACAGCGTCATTGGTTCTTTCATTTTGCGACTCAGCTCAACTGTATTCGAAGAGTACTGTCTTGATTTCATTGGCTCCAATAAGTAAGCTTTCTTAACAAAGTTCTCTGATGTTCTTGAAAAAGTTACATTATCTCGGAAAGATTTACATGTAAAAACTTGTGGAATATTTTTTCATAGACATCGACCGCAAACCAAAAATTTGCATCAAACTGGTGATGGGAAGTATAAAATTGACATGACCAGTAAAGAATTTGAAACTGTTTCCGAGCTTATTTCGTATTTCCTCACAAAACATGAACCGGATTTTCCCATTAAAGAGTGTTTGCCACCTTCAGAATATGGTGAGACAAATTAAAACATTTACACTTTGAGCATGAAAAATTATTTTAATGCTTTAAAAACTTTGTCGTATTTCTTAACAGATCGTTCACCATTATTGCTTTGCCGGAAGACAACCATTAAAGATATCCGAAATATGAGAATTTCGCTAAGATCAGACGATGCAGTGTCTTCCGCTCCGCAATGCATTTCTGCAAGAAATTTACAAATTTTCCGCGGAAAACGGTTTGAGTACGAAGGAAAAACATGCAACGTATACAAAGGAATATGGAAACCGAACAAGTCAACGAATATAGATGTTGCCATCAAGTTTTTAAAGACGCCAAGTGATGAGAAAAAGACGAAGGTACACATACATAAATGCCTGATTTGGATTTGCACTACTTGAGAATTCAATTTGCTTGAAATATTTTTTGTATCTTTCGACTTTTAAATTAGGAGTTCTTGGAAATGGCGGACAAATGCATACTGTGGCAATGCGACTCGTTAGTAAATCTTCGAGGAATCGTACTAGGAAATCCACAAGCCCTTGTTCTAGACTGGATTCCGTTGGGTCGACTTGACCTTTACTTGAAGGAAAATTGCTTGCACGTGGAAAATGTTGAACTGATAGAAGCTGCTAGTCACATTGCGAAAGCACTCTGGTTTTTGGTAAACATTGCTAATGATTTACTCGTGCAAAAATATAAAATACTTTAAATTATGTACGATTTCAATAATATTTTATTGTTCATTTTCTCTATGTAGGAGGATCACGGTATTGTTCATGGAAATATAAGATGCCATAATATCCTAGTCTCTGAACATAGCGATAGTGCGTTTAATGTAAAGTTAACAGATCCTAGCATAACAAATTATACTTCTGACGAGTAAGTACA
>JAQIXW010001716.1:0-18028 GCA_034700685.1 Willowsia buskii | reverse complement strand
TTTTCATGCTATTTGTTTATCAATATCACTTTCGTATCACTGCAAGCGTCGTCTTTATCCGTTTTACATCGTTTATTAGGCTCTGATTCCTCTCGTGTGCTAAAGCTTCTGCACCTGCTTCTGTTCTAGCTTGCAAAAGCCAGCAACAATACGTATTTTTCTTTGTTTTGTATGTGCGTTTGTTCTCTTATTTCTGCTCATGTAACATGACTAGTGCATAGTTCTAGTAACTCCAGTATTCATATTCATAATTTTTAATGCCAGTGTATAAACGAGAATTACTGAAGCCAGCCATAACTACTCAAGTTAGTTCTTTCAAATCTGTATGTTCGTGAGTGGAAAATAGAATAGGCGCATTCCAGGATTTCGTGCTGACAAATATCAACGCGTGCTGAAAGTGCTGCGCTTGAAATATGGCAATACTTTTGCAGGAGGCTGTGAAATGCAGGCTGTATTTGCGAATTCTGATCTAATAAAAAATAGGCAAACAATGATATTACTGAGATGATGATGATGGAAGTGGATGTTGCGTTGATTCTAGTATGCTTTGTCATGTTATCCATCTCTACGTGTAATTGGGCTTCTGCAGTTCTGTTGAGTCCTTGACTCACTGCTCTTAACATTCACATTATTATTGCTTCTTCAGTAAAATGATATCACGAATGCGTACTATTTCAGTGAATTCAAAAGGAAGAGCAGAAAGTGGCTACTGGCAAGTACCGTACGGAATACCATGAAGCTCAACTGAGCTGAACTTCACACTTGCGGTACAAAGCAGTTGCTTTGCTGGTGCAGTACTTGATATTCTTTGATATTTGATTAGGTTTTCTACAGTATATCACCGTAGCAGCAATAAAATTATGACTGGTGAGGGGCTGTCTGTAGTACATTTTACTGATTTTTTGAATAATATTTTGATACGGAGGGAATCGAATTCATCTGGAGAACACTGGAAATTTTATGATTTAAATTATATTGATTACATAGTGAATGTACAACACCCCCAAATTGCAGATTAGATTCATCTCACCCTCCCCCCTACACAGACAACAAAGTCACTAATACCGTGAGATCAGTAATACTGCCCTGGCAATATGGCATATTTGGTATTATGAGAATATGAGGAGTGGGTTCAGGTGATGATTTTAGCGTCAAAATACATTATTATTAGCACCATAGGTTAGGTTAGAATGTAATATGAATAGACTCAATAGCTTGCTCCATTACGAAGTAGTTTAGTTTATCTATAATAAGGAAAAATATTTTTATTTTCTGATTTCTAACATCAATTAGCCAACATGAAATATGTAATGCTTGAGGAGACGGGGGTATAATATGCAAATTTTATTAAAGGGATAATAAGTGTGCACATTTACTAATGTGCGTTGAAGTCAAGTCACCGGATCGGAAACCCGAAAAAGAGGTCTGAACGCCAGATTATTTTTTGGTATGTACTGATCGTGAGTTGGTGAAATGTTTTCAGATACTACGCTAAATAGTCAGAATTCTCGAAGCGGAAGCATATTTAAAATATTTATAAATTATAGGTATGTCAGAGGTCAGAATATCTCATCAGTAAGTTAAGTATGTATCAAAAATGTTAAAATGTTTTCGAGGTATGAAGTCCTCTGGCTGTGATGCCACTGCCATAACATGACAATGCATTGTTAATTAGGCATACAGTGAGCAAGCATACAGACAAAGACTGTGAGTAATTGGGTATGTACTACCATAACATTATGCAAGATTGTTACAATGCCAAGCCCAAGTCTTGTAAATATCCTATCCCTATAATAATGTGATGCTGGTAAACAGTGATCTCACTACTAGGCACTAGGTATCTCATATAATATGAGTGCTTTGTTAATGGACTGGTTAGTAAACGACTGTTCACTGGGGGAAAGATACCCACAGGGCCTTACATTCAACCATCAGGAAGCTGAATACTGAACATTTTAAATCCACACAGATACCGATATTTTGGCTATCGTAAGATTTACATCGTAAATTTAGGAATAAACATCACGTTTTACGTTTCCAGTGACCACTTATTGTTAATATATATCCTGCTTCGGAATATTGACCAGTGCTGTCGTGTTTTGGAACCTCTTGTCAAATTTCTGCGGATAAGCCATTGGCACAGTAGACAACGCCAGCTTTCAGCAATCCTTCACTTTGTCAGTTATCTTGACACATCATCTCATACATGTTTTGTTTGGGATGGCGGCTAGTTACAATTGACTGCTAGAATTCCAATTTATTAGAATCTTCAGAAAACCTAGTAACCAAAAGGTACCAATGCGACTCGCTTCTAAAATCGTTTTCTCGTAAAATTTGCGACCTGTGGGTTGCATTTCATGTCTTCCGTTGAAAAGTCAAAACTGCCCTTCTGCCTGTTAGAGCTGTTATGTATTTTAAATTTTATAACCACATTACAATGTAGTGAAGTTTTTATTCGGAACGAGAACAGATAAACATACTTATTATAACATTAAGCATATAAAGAGAGTAGTCGTGTGAATCGATTTATATTTTGTTACCCTGTTAAGTTTTGTTGTGGATTGTATAGCATATAAAACTGCAAATACACATAATGATAATGAAATCTAAGCCATCATAAAGCAGTCGATTTACACAGATAAAAAGTAAAACTTGTTTACTTGCTATTCTATCTTTTTTTTGTTCGTCTGTCTATACGTATACGTGCATGCCTGTCTATGTCTCAGTCTGCATCTCTCCTCCTGGTATAACATCTTCTCTTTCAATTTCAATCCTTTAACTCAACACTCTCCTCGTTGGACGTGTGAGGATGGATGCATAATATGTTAGTTTTTTTGCATTTAAAAAACTGTGAAGTTGTACTTGTACGTACGGTTCTGAAGAACACATACTTTGGTGAATACAATGAAGGAAAGAGTCATACTAAATACTAACTTATATGCGATTGCGATGCTTTTTTCGTATCAACACAACAGTCGAGCCAGACATAGACATATTATAGCATTTACTCACGCATCATCCCTATCCCTCATCAAACAACGGCATCATCATCATTGAGAAAAAAGCTTTGATTCCATAGAAATCATGTATGCACATGCATTCAACCCCACATACATATTTACAAACCAGCAACCTCACAACAATTCACCGAAGTACGATGATAGGTATGTATGGAAGTGGTATGCTAGTAGCTTTAAATGTGCACTAGTAAAGGATTCTTATATAGCTTGTTGTGGTGTAGTCAGTGTAGTGATCATTATAGAAAGTCTTCCTATCAGTCAGGATCTCTATAAAGGGCTTGTAATTGTGTGAGGACTGAAGACGTAAGTGGAAAAGCTAGGTACATAATATATTGTAACAATTATGTATAATATGTGATCCTACTGTGTGAATGCATATATGTTTGCTGTTTGATATAAGACTTGTTTTGCTGTAATAATTGTAAAGTGTAGAGGTTTGTCCTATTAGGTATATACGTAGTAAAATGGCCTTAAGTTCGTCAGTCACGTAAGCACGCATCTGAAATGTACATCTGTGTGCTGTGTGTGTAAAAAAGGAGCAGAGAGATCTTTTTATTCATTGCTCACATCTCGTATTTATTTTGATTCACTTGTTATTATTCAGTTGTTAGTTGCTCAGTAGAAAGAAGGTAATTAAATATGAATTAATTTAACTTAAATTGGGAATAGTTTTTAGTTAGGAGTTCAGTTAGGTGGGCTCTGTTGATGAGTTAATTATTGAAGGAATTATGCTTACAACTTGTTTAGAGGATCAGTAGAGAGAGTATAAATTAGATAAATAAGTGACTGGTTGCTTATTGAGTAGGATCAGTTAATTGTTTGTTTGGATGTTTATTTGCTTTGGAAAACCGGAAGGAAGTTTTTGTGGCAGTATGGAGCCGAAGGATGGAGGAAAAAAGTGAAGTAGAGGGCAGTCTAAAGAGTTGCTGACCAGTTTTAGTTAACAGTTGACAATTAATGGTTTTATAAGCATACGCAATCGTAAGCATGAAGCATGTGCGTTTATATTTTAGGTTTTTGAAGTTAGGATGAACAACAGTGAGTCTGTTGTTGGGATCATTGTTTACAATTTGAAGATTCTTAGAACTTGTTCCGGTTTTGCATTGTGTCCTTCCCAGAAAGAGTGTGTACTAATAGTCTTTTAATTATGGTTTAACTATAGTTTTGGATTCGGATAGTTCACCAGAATATCCTGTCAATTAATGGTTGAGAGACATAGGTCAGGTTCAGTCTGTTCTGCTATTGTTTATCCTGTTGTATTTGGAGTTTTCAAAAAACAATGCCAGATTTCATTGAATGTTTAGTGAATATATGTAGTGCAGCTGAGTCCCAACACTGAGTTGGGAGCAGAGTAATTGGTCAGAAACATTACTTGATAATCAGAATTTAATAACTCGTTTGTTTAACAAAATAAATATGGATTTAATGAAAAGAATATGAAGTAGATTGTCCATTGGGTTTGAAGCCAATGGCCAGTGAGAGTGAACCATTCGAAGTCAAAACTGTCGATGAAAATCATGTTCCGAAATTGTAAAATATCTGTGACTGTGAAGATTATGATTATACATATATTATGATTTCGTTGATTAGGTGCTCCAATAAATCGTGAATCGTGACAGATTTAGGTTTGAATACTTGTGAAGTAAGTATGTTGCAGACGGTTCTCTTAATTGTTTTTGTTTTTGTGGTTTCTGCAGCTATTGATAGTGAACCGTATATGGTGTGAGGACAAATAGAAAAAAACCTTTAATCGGGAGTACAACCAAAGAAGGAGGAATATCCAGTTAACCTCTCTAATGAGGCCAAGGGACGAACAATAATGGAAGAAGACTTTACATTCAGGCGTCCCGAAGAAGCTCCGACGTTTCATCCGTCGGAGGAGGAGTTTGCAGATCCTTTGGGATACATCAACAAGATTCGTCCCATCGCAGAAAAATTCGGGATATGTAAAATCAAGCCTCCTGGGGTAAGAGTTTTCATATAATGGATAATTTAATAATTCCACCTTAAACTGTACGCAACAATAGCATAAATTAAGATTGGCTTGTCCTAATAAAGACTTTATTTTTTTAGAACTGGGCTCCGCCGTTTGCAGTGGATGTAGATAAGTTCAAATTTACTCCGCGAATCCAAAAAATTAATGAGCTCGAGGTAAACTTCCGTTTTATATTGAATCTGTATATCACTGCATTTATTATAGAAATGAATTTTCGGCTGGGATTGACGTGAATTTATACATATATGCTAAAACTGATTTTATGTTATTATTTTTAGGCCATTACGCGAATAAGATTGAATTTTATAGACCAGATCTCAAAGTTTTGGGAGTTGCAAGGCACTTCGTTGCGAATCCCTACTTTTAATCACAAGGTCTTGGACTTGTATACATTGCACCAATTGGTTCACCTGAAAGAATGTAAGTTCTCATATTCTTTGAATAGTCAAAACAGCCAATATGAAACTTTTAGAGTTTTTTATAATGTCGCTTCTGAACATTTTCAGTTAAAAAATCGAATTATAGTGAAGAAAAGAAGTGGAATATAATCGCAAAGCGTATGGGCCTTTCTCAAACCAATAGCAAAATAAGCGTTGGAGTTCAACTGAAGGCTCATTATGATAAAATTTTGTATCCCTTCGATATTTGGGATGCTAAACGAGGACAAAAGAAACCTGTAAGTGCTAAAGTGCATTAGTTTTCTAGATATAGTTTAGTGTCATGAGTGTTTTTTTCTATTTTGATGTTCAATGTTTTTTTGAAGGATGCACCGAGGAGTTCCAACACAGTTAAAGGGGGGAGGATGGGAGGACGGATGGGTGGACATAAAGCGAAGGCATTTGACCCCGTAAGTTTTCAAGTCTTGTCGCACTTTTCCTAATGAATATGAATAGCCACTAAATATGGTAGTGACGTTAAACTTTATTTTATCATCTGCTAGCTTGCAAACTACGTTTGTCAGAACTGCAGAGGGGGGGATGATGAAGATAAGATGCTTCTATGCGACGGATGTGACGACAGCTATCACACGTTTTGTTTGGATCCCCCACTAGATGATGTTCCAAAGGGTAAGTTATATCTTTGTCCTTCGTGTTTGTATGTGTGTCAATTTGTAAAAATGCGTTTTTGAATATCGTATTTCCCTAATATGATGACTGATGATGATTTTTTGCAGGTGAATGGCAATGCCCTGATTGCTTAGAGGAAAAATTAAAATGTCCAAATGATGGATTCGGTTTTGAACAAGCACAAAAGGAATACACGTTACAACAGTTTGGAGAAATGGCCGACGACTTTAAAGTTCAGTATTTCAACATGCCTGTGCATATCGTGTCCACTGAAATGGTAGAAAAGGAATTCTGGAGGATTGTATCTACCATCGACGAGGATGTGACCGTTGAATATGGAGCCGATTTGCACACAATGGATCATGGTTCCGGTTTCCCAACTGTGTCCAATTCCATAAGCGATTCTGATGAAAAATACATCAACAGTGGGTGGAACTTAAACAAGTTGCCAGTTTTAAAGGGATCAGTTTTTGCTCACATAAATGCGGATATATCTGGAATGAAAATACCTTGGATGTACGTTGGCATGTGTTTTTCGACTTTTTGTTGGCACAATGAAGATCACTGGAGTTATTCTATCAATTATCTTCACTGGGGTGAACCTAAAACTTGGTATGGAGTTCCGGGAGGCAGAGCAGACGATTTCGAAACAGCTATGAGGTCAGCTGCGCCAGAGCTATTCGCACAGGCTCCGGATCTTCTTCATCAGCTTGTTACCATCATGAACCCCAATATCTTAATGGATGCCGGTGTTCCCGTGTATCGAATGGATCAAAAGGCTGGTGAATTCATCATAACCTTTCCTAGAGCATATCATGCCGGTTTTAATCAAGGGTACAACTTTGCTGAGGCTGTGAACTTCGCTCCTGCTGATTGGGTATATATTCTTCAGAACAGAAAAAACAAACCATTATCTGCTGAAGTGAATATGACTGGCTAAATTAATGGTGATTGCTGCTGTTTCAGGTACAAATGGGCCGAGAATGTGTCTCACATTATTCCAAGCTTAATAGGTTTTGTGTGTTCTCACATGACGAATTAGTGTGTGCAATGGCTGCTCAGCCTGAAAAATTGGATATTTCGATTGCCTTAGCTACTTACAAAGATATTGTTAAAATGTTCGAAGCAGAGAAAGGTATTTTAAGCTTTATGTATTATTACATGTATTATATTACATAGCTTAATATAGAAACCCTGAAGAAATGTATTACATTGTGCGTTTTTTGACAACAGAGCAAAGAGTGGCTGTTAATCAGTGGGGGATTAAAGATTCAGAAAAAGTTGCGTTCGAGGATCTTGCAGATGATGGACGACAATGTAATGTCTGTAAAACCACTTTGTTTCTCTCTGCCGTGGGATGCAAACATTCCAAAGGTTCATCCACGAAAGACACTAATCTGGTGTGTCTTAAGCATTACGATCAGTATGGCTGTAAGGACTGTCTGAAAGATCCCGCGAAGCATGTCGTCAAGTAAGTCTTTTGTGCCTTATGATTAGTTTTCTAAAAATGATGAACTCACGGGTTAGACTCTCTTGATAACGTGTGGTTGATCTCGTTTCAGGTATCGGTACAATATAGATGATCTCCAAACAATGATAACTGGTCTTCGAAAACGGGTAGAGAGTTATGATCAATGGATTAATACATTAACGGAGGGACTTAAAACGGAAAAACAAAAGCTTAGTAAGTGTAAATATGATTTAAATTAACAAAAGGTGATCATCTTTTAGTATCTTGTAAAAGTGCTATTCATATTGACATTATAAATACATAATTGCAGCATTGGAGCAACTACGTGACTTGGTTGAAGAAGCTCGCAGGTGTGACTATCCTCAATCAGACTTGTTGAAAAAGTCCGTACAAGTGCTGGATGAATCGGAACGCGTGTATAAAGTGGCCAAAGAACTTCTCGGGACTCCTGCCGTACGAACAAGGTAAGACCAGCTTGTTAATTAATTGCATATCTATCTGACAAGGTGTCATCTATCATTTGACCACTGCGTTTGTCTTTACTTACAGGAAGGGTGGTGCATCTGAAATGAGATTTAAGTGTAACATTGACGAGTTACAGACGTTGGCACTAGAAATGAGCAATTTAAAAGTTTTGCTGTCGGAAACACAGCACTGTACTAATCTATACGTCAAGGCGAAAGAAATACAGAAGAAAGTCCACAAGTTGCTCGTAAGTCCCATTGCCTCTATTGACGAAATGTCAGATTGTATAAAAGATGCAACCAGCTTGGACGTTGGGTATGAGGAACTGTACAAGTTAAAAAGCGTAAGAATTGAATTTTTAAAAAAAATGTATTTAGTATATTTAAATATTATGATCAAATGATTTGTAGTAAATGGCTATTAAAACTTTTAATTGATTACAGAAATATGAGAGAGAGAAATGGCTTCGGCTAGCGAATAGTGACAATGACGATGGCAGTGTTTGGACAATGGATTTTCTCAGAAAAGTTATCGAAGATGGTAACGACGTACAAAGAAATGATGTAGCAGAAAAGAAGATGGAGGAACTGTGCCTGCTGTACGAAAAAGCCTTTGCGTGGGAGGAAACGGCTTCGAAAGTTCTTAATTCTAAGACTGGGTAAGGCTCATTAGAATAGTTTCCAAAAAACTTACCGAATTGGAAATTGTTGTTGTCTAATAAATTATGCGTTTGTCCAACTAGACTTAAATATGAGATGTCGGAAGTTCAGGATTTCATCAATAATGCACAGGAGATTCCTGTGGCGTTGTCAAGCCTGCCGAACCTCCGTGAGATCATCACAAAATCTACAAATTGGTTGGAGAAAGTGAAAAACTTCCAGCCTCCCAATGTTCCCTTCCTGGACGATCTCATTTCTGTTGTCGAAATAGGAGAAGTACTTCCGATTCGTTTTGAATGCCTAACGGCATTAAGAAGCCAAATCTCAGCTGCAAATATTTGGAAAGAGAATTGTATGAAAGTTTTTCTCAAGCGCAACTCCACTATCGAACTTATTGAGGTAAAATGCGTTTGATATCGAACTTGTTGCGTAGACTCACGTTCTAAATCAGTATCAAAAAGTGATTTTATGTGTAATGTCATTGATCAGGCTTTGGCTCCGAGACGAGAAATCCCAGCGATCCCTCAGCGCGGAAAGAAAAGACGCCTGGTGATGGAAGGTCCCTCGCTAACGTTTATTGCTAATGTTCTAGGAATACCACCCCCTGATGTGAAAAACGAGAATTCATTGACAGATGCATACTGGGTACTTTTTTAAAGAAACTTTTAAAAGCATGAATTTAAGAGTGAAATCGTGGTCGATGAGTTAATAATTTTACTTAATTTTATTGTAGAAAAACGCAATAAGCGAGTTAAATGCTATGAAGGCTTTACGGAAGACTAATTTGGCTAAGCTGAATCCTGAGTGTGTTGAAGAAGCTAAATTCTGCGTTTGTCAAAAGCCAAAGGATGGCTTTATGATTCGTTGTGAGCTTTGCTTTGAATGGTTTCATCCCACGTGTGTACCACTTCCAAGAATTCCGTCAGAGAACACCATAGTAGCCGTAGATGAAAGTGACTCTGATGGAGCGGCTGATAGCCAAGCTTTGATTGCCTACAGGATTGCCTGCCGGGAAACCAAGTACCTGGGTCCTTGTTGTTCGAGATCTCGCAGACCTGAATACAGAAATATTTTGGAACTACTCGTCGTTCTCAATAAATTACCTTTGCATATGATTGAGGGTGTTGCCCTCCAGTGCTTGACAGATCGTGCAATGAAATGGCAAGGAGAGTGCGACAGACTTTTCCAAACTCAGGAAGTAAAGGAGGCTGCGGAACTTGTGCGAAGTCATTCGTCTTCCGTAGTAACCTCTCCAGTTAAAAAGTTAGCCGAAAATGAGAACGAAGTTAGTGCACCGTCCCAAATCAAGTTCTTTGATCCGATCCTCATCTCCTATTCCAATTCTGCAAAAACCAATGGACATTCTAGCAGCCCAGAAGTTAACGCTGATGTAAATAATGCGTCTCCATCTGCTTCCTCAGAAGGCCCCATCTCAGTTCTAAGGGACAAAGAAGTAGACATTGCAATGATTCTTGCAGGAATGGACAAAGAAGTGATTCACCCTCCGCTAGTAAACTCATCAGAACAAGCTCAAGAAGCAGACAAAGTGCCACTTCCACAACAAAATGGTCATGGAAACTTGGAGAACGGAGTGGGCGAATCTAATAACGTACCTAAAATTCATCTTAGTCCTCAAATTTTAGAAGACATAGAAAATCTTCTGATTGAAGCAGATCTCATGGAGGTGTCAGCAGAGGAGGGTGATGTTCTATGGAAATTGTATGATTTGGCAAATCCAACTGTAGTAGAAACTCGAGATCTCATGGTATGAATTTATTATAATTATTATTACCTTTTTTATCAGCCATTGGTTATTTGGTAAGGTAATACAACGAATATATATTTTGAATTACAGGAAATTCAAAAGCTTATTCAGGAAGAACTCGCGAGTAAAGGTTTGGGATCATTGAGCAGAAAATTAGATAGGAAGAGGAAAGGACAAACGGTAAATGAAGATGAAAAGAAAAAGAGTCCACGAAAGTCGAAATTGGTAAGTTTTAATTCGGTGGAAATGGAATCTCATAAAATGGCTGTTGATGTTAATGCGTTATAAAACACTAATAATTGTTGCAGAATGGTGATAATTCCATGAATCTTGAAGAGGAGACACAAGAAAACGATGAAGACTGTGCTTTCCATGCATGTCGTCGACCCACAGGCAGAGAAGTTCTTTGGGTTCAATGCGATAAGTGTGACAAATGGTTTCACTGCGTGTGCGTTGGTATAAAGAAGAAACAACTTAAAGTTCTTGGTACCTATGAATGCTCTATCTGCGCTGAAGGTGAAGGAAATCAACAAAGTCGATGTGATGTGGATGATAATTCATCGTGTGATACTGTAAGTTCCTTTTGCTTATTTATAGTAGATTTTAGTTTTCCAAAAATACACGTCGCTTATTCTTACAGTCACAAATTGTTTTCATACATTGCAGGACTCAAAACTAAGCAGCAGTGGACAACTGAGTATAAGCAGCAATAAGGAAAACGCGCATGGTGCAAATGATACAGATCGTAATGGTGTCGTCCAGTTAGCGATAAAGGAAGAGATACCAGATAGTCCAGAAAAAGAATTCGCGTCAAATTCTTTAAGTGTATTTTCGAAAGTTAACTGAATTGGTTTAAAAAAATATTTTGTAGGTTTTGGCTTGTTCGGCGTTAGTGTATATAATCTGATATATATAGATTTAAATTTAAATTTGTTTAAAGGGCATGTATGTGTCTTTTGTATAACGTGTTTTACTGGTGAAAAGAACTCTCTATTTTTTCGATCATTAATAAGTGAGAAAGGTTGTTTCTAGTATGCACGTCTCTAATTGCTGTGTTGTTTAGATGACGTTATGTTGTAGTTTTAGGCTTTTATAGGTGATTCATATGATCAGTATGCCTTTCCACGAACAAGTTCTTTGCATTGGTTATTTTAAGTTTGGTACAATGATGAGGTTTGCAACAACTGGAGAAATGTATATATTTAGAGAGACAAGCACTTTGAAGAGAATTGGACATGGGAATGGGGCATGCTCCCTAAGAATTTCCACGTCTCTGAGAAACCTTGTTTTTTCAGTACCGTTGGTGGTATGATTACATCACAAATCATACTGGTTGTATGTTTTATGACAAGTACTTTTTTTTGTTTGGGCTTCGACTTAATGGGTTTCGATTGATAGCTGGTTACTTCCAAATTTTTTGTAGACGTAGTCACAATTTTTGTATTCAATATCATATCGCATTTAGTTTGTTTTAGTTGTCTCACCCAGTAGACTCAATTTTTGATTTCGTTTTCATCACATTCGCATAGCATTGAACTCATATCTATAGTAGCGCTACTGATTTACAAACGATATTAGGAGAGAAAGGACGATAGTGACGATTGAGTTTGTTTTATTTGGTGTACATCTATATTTGATTTTATTTCTAGAATTTGGTTAGGTTTTCTTTCGATAAATTATCGAGTCTCATGTTTGTATCTGTATAAGTTGTGTAAAATGAAAACTTATGAATCAGCAAATGCGCACTTAACTATCAATGATGCTAGTTT
The DNA here is from genome assembly GCA_034700685.1 of Willowsia buskii. Lineage (NCBI taxonomy): Eukaryota > Metazoa > Arthropoda > Collembola > Entomobryomorpha > Entomobryidae > Willowsia > Willowsia buskii. Next base: position 5,816 of record JAQIXW010001716.1, on the reverse strand, counting down.
TAATTATTTAGTAGGGACTAACTAGTCATAAATCAATAATGCGTGACAGTGACGTAGCAGATGGAGTCAAAACGTTTTGCTGTGACGATTGCATTAGAACAAACGCAGATTAACCTAATCACTTTAATATTGTTTTTATGTTGTAATTTTATACATTTTCCGTTTTAGTTGCTAGTTTCAAACTGATCTTAAGGATAGTAGCACCTCACATTTAACGGGTTGCTTCTAATTAGTTTATGCAGCATGTTTTCATGAGTTTTGCCACGTGATAACTCACGAGCTCGAGGTGAAAAATGATCTCTCTCAAATCTGCGCATCGTTGTTCTAATTCATTTTTTGTCACAGAAACTACAAAGATTCTGCTGCGAGGTTGAAACACTAAAATCTGTGAATAGTCCACAAATATGGCTAATGGTATGGTACAGGTATTTAATAACAAGTATTTTAACCACCATGCCAACTTGACATTTAACTTTTTTGTGTGCGAATGAGTCAGTTGCTTGATATGAAAGTTGTAGTTAGTTTTTCGTAGTTGCATAGTGGGCGCAACCGGATCCTAGAAATACATAGTGCTAACTGAAAAGGAGTTTACATCACAATCATCCTTTAGAGTCAAATATGGCACTACTGAAGTGACCACACTTATGTTAAATATGAAGACATACTTAAAAATATTAGGCTAAAGTAATACGATTATCAGAAAGTGCACTTGTATTATACATTCAGCAGATTTGTTTTATAATTGTTGAAGTTGCGGAGAAAGTGGTCATTACTGTTTATTTTGTGGGCCCGGTAGCTTTTAAGACATGTAAATCCCTTCCTAATCTTTATACATTTGTTATATTCACTTTAAATATAAATGTAGTTAGTGATAAGTTACGATCGTAATATCCTATAGTTGCAGACTCATCATTAGCTTATCGTCAATCTTACAATACTAGATATAAGCTCAATATCGCGAATTATTATTATTTCTTGTGAAAAATTTCATAATCTTAAGTGAATTACCTTAATGTTGGGTTAGTGTCTCGATTTGCGTTACAATGAGCTGATGTGAATGGTTAAGGTTAATTTGTTGTAATATCGTGATTACTCATATATTATACATTCATTATTGTTGTTCTTAGTAAGTATAAATATTATTATTATGTATCAATGTTTATTACAGTACAATTATATCGTCAAGTGCTGTTGTCATATATACAAAAATAATAAATATATTGTATAAAAAGTTACAGAACGTACTGTACTCAAATTACCTGACAATTCACATGTTCCACGCGAAACATGGTTAAAAAACTATGCTTTATAGTTTTAAATCTAAAAGAAAGATTATAAACGATAAGAATAATGGTACAGATTATTAAAGATACTTTTATATATTCTGAACGAAAAAAGATCGTCTTGTTTAGAGAGAAAGTTTATTGGCATAATTTGGATAATTTTTTCTATCGGCATGCATATTATCACTTTCCAGAGAGTTCATGGGGTACATGCGTCGCCATCATTCACTCATGCGTCAGTGTTTGAAGAAGCAGGATGCAGCAAAGCACAAACTGTCATTATATAAACTTCTTCGTGGACGTTCTCAATAAAGAATAAAAACATCTTGTCTCAATGTCGCTATTGGATAACTCACTGCCTATCTCAGAATAGGTTGTGCTGTACAGCAGTCTGAACACCTTCAAGTCAAGTGCCTAGATATCTTCACAATTTACGTGGAACATTAGCAACAAGCGTCCTGTGGAATTTACTGTAGTATATGCTGTCATGCTGTTGTATACCTCAAGTAAGAAGATCCTCTTCTTAACGATTCTATAAGAGAATGTATAGATAAGTTGCAGCAGCACTCAGGATTTAACCCTTGCCCGGAAAATTGCTATTTCATGTAGCATGAATCGGAAAATGAGCACTAAGACAAAACTATTCATAGTAAGAGATGAAATGCATTGCCCGTAAATGGGCTACAAATACAATGCGTATAAGCATAATTTTATCCAAGAAAGACTCGTCTGATGACACCTACCACCACCTATGCCAAGTCAGAATATAGAAAATGAGTGCTTTCGAAATAAATTATCATTGTAGCAATACGAACACGGATGTGAAATTAGATTCCTTTGAAATTTCGTTCATCCGTGTTTGGACGTATTTATGATGTTTTCTTGGGGGTTGCAAACATTTATTCTAATGCTACGAAATACTACCATTGGCAGGACAATCTGTTATTATCTTCATTTTACAGTTGTACAGTTTTACAATTAAACTTTATCACTCCATGTCATTTTAGCTCCTCTCAAGAGAGATATAAATGTCCTGACTTGATTTGCTAAACGGCTGCAGCTACGCTCCTTATACAAACTTGTGCATTGGGCACTGTCTGAAAGACAATCACGTGGAAGAGAAGGGCCATTTGAGCAATCGTCATATATCATTTCTTCGCACACTACATTTCATTGGGGATACCGACACACAACAATGACATTATATCATCGTTTAATACGATCCTGTAGTCCAAGTTCATTGAAATATTAACATGTGGACCAACATTATCTTACAAATATGTTCCTAATTACCAATTACCACAGCGTTATACCTACCGGCACGGTATATCCAAGTTTAGACACTGTTGTTATTTCTTACTTTTCGACTTTAAGTTGGCCAAACTCATGTCATGTATTTATGTACCTAGGTATGTATGCATACTAACATGGATATTTTCACTGGCATGATAAGAAAACAAAACTAAGCAAAATATTTATTACATAGACTGTTCATTTCATAATCGAATAATCTAAGGCCAACATGAGACATTTATTGAAAGCTGAAACAGATACGGGGCAGTTTAAGACATTAAACTTTCAATTAACGCAACTTCATTTCCTCTTTTTTTAAATTGTTACCTCAAATTACGTATCTATGATCGTAACCGCACTATAGCTTCTAGCCTTAATGTTTAATTTACATTGTTGTTAGTTAATATATAATTGCTGGTACTATATATATGTTTACATATACCTATTGTTTTTTACGAAGGTCAACTGTACTTAAAACATAATCATTGATCTTTCACAATTGATTACAATCACAATTGTCAATAGCATTCCTAGAAATTAAGGCATAATGCCAAAATTGAATTCGAACAAAAGTATTTTCTATATAAATGACGGTTGCTTGCTTATATTCATCCATTCAGTAATTGATGCTTCATAAGTAGATTGGTGATCAGTGCTAAAGTAAGACTATCTGCAGGGAAATTAGCGAAAATCATTCTCATATAGCCAATGTCTTTAAAGAAATATAGATTTCCTGCCTATTGTTGAGTTCTTAAAATTTAACCAAGTCGATTTGGGCTGAAAATGACCTTGCAAGATTTTCGTTCGTAGTATCTTTGGGATGCTCTATACTTCGAACACAGTAACAGTTTAATGATCTTCTTTCGTATACTCGAATTGTTTTAATTGACTCAAAAATTGAAACTGAGTCATTGTTTTTTTTAAATGCAGAATTTGGATATAAAAAGCCCTTTTAAATATTTGGTTTTTGTGGTGTTGTATTCAAGTAGCAAGACAATCGATACTACTGGTCAAGTAGCGCAATGTTGCCTTTAGTTTAAGTGCGCTTATGTTCATAATTATTCACATTTAGTGCACTGACAAAGGCTGCTCATTTCTCTTGGAAACTTTTATGCTTTGGAATACAGGGTAAGACATTAAACTACATTAAGGGATATGAAATGATATTGATAAAATAAAAGTCACAAAATACTTTGTTGTGTTGTGCCTGTATCTTCAAGAATAATTATCAATTACAATTGCATAAATAGAATTGTGGCAAGCATACACAATGCCGTATTGAGTCAAGCGTATGATGAGACTATGAATGGAAGCTCAAAAATAGACTATCAATGAAAGCATAAAACATGAGAAAAGGGTGGGTGAGACGTGAAGTGAAAGCAAGCATACCTTACAACTAACAACGGCCAGTACATCGTTGACTAAAAACTCAGAATGGGTACACTTGTGTAAGAATAAATAAATAAATAAATTGTTTAAAATGTTTCAGTACTTCTGCACTCTTCGATTTGTATTGCATGTTCACTAACGCAACAGTATTAGTTTTTCTGCATAACCACATTCATCCAGACATGTTATTCGTACAAATGTTCAAGTCGGTTTGATTTGTAGTGTGTTGGAGGTCAAATGATCAAATTATGACAACAAACATTGGAGCTGTATAGCTGGAGATGACGATGACCACAAGCTTCCTACTTTTTTACAAGACGCTACTTTCTGGTTGTTGTAGAAAATAGGAAGAAGAAAAATTTATCCTGGTAGTATGTACGATGGCGTCAGAAGTCGTAGCATTCATTATCAGTAACACTTTCATTTACTCTGCTTTTTGTCAATTACATAAATACATAATATTTAAGGCGTGCCCCAAAAAAACTCTTCCATATTTTGAATTTTGACAAGACATGGCAAAGACGACCCGACCTATCGATCATATAATATATAAAAGAGCTGATAACAACAAACTTCAATGGAAAACATGTCAGTCATGTGTCATGTCACGTTATGCAAACAGTTAATAGCACAATCTGGAACTGTGAAAATTAAAAGTTTGCGAAATATGACATCAAAGGAACGGAGTGTATCTTATTGAGAACATTTAGTATACTTTTCAGTGATTCAAATCTGATTTGTTTATTACTAGTACTGACGAAATATGCAATGATGATTACGCAACGCTTATTAAAAAAGGCAAACAGCTTAAAACCAGACTAATTGTCATAATTTCTTACTTCTCTCATTGTCAGTTGGCGTATGAGTGTCAAACTTCATTCATGTATGCTACAAAGATAACATGCTATGACGGTTATACCACCTTAATTACTACATGCATTTCATTAAAAAAGAATTATGTCATCTTACTTAAGGATGTAACGCATCTTACTCTCTCCCATTCATAAATCACGAAGTTTATTTAAATTCCTTTTTGCTCAAGACTACCTTCTGGTAGATAATTAGTTATTGTCTATGTACCCATCATTTTAAAGTGCAAATGCGAGAAATATTGGTCTAGAAGCTAGATATTTTCAGCATAAGGCAAATGGTTATAATTTTTTAATGAGTTTACTATTTAAATTTCAGTTGTTGTGCGTGACGCAACTTAGGTATGAAGTTTCATTCTAATTTCATGGCATCCAAATTGCAACGTAAACGCAACGCGAGCCTCCACTTGACCGTTGATTTTTTTCTGATTGATCGTACTTTTTACGTTGCTTTTACGAGAAATTTCGTAAACATAAATGACAATCAATAATTAATAAAACCATAATTCCGCATATTTTCCTGTTGATGTGAAACCATCACCTCAGCAGAGACAAAGCTTTGGATGTAAACACTTCACTTGACTAGATAGAGAGGGCTTTAAAATGAAAGTAATGCTATAAGCATACTATTTTGGATTTTCTCGGTAAATACGCTGTCGCATATTTTTACCGTTTTCAGAGTAACATTATCTCTAATCTCCGTACTTCGATACACGTTAAATCACTTGAAAAATTATGCTGTGCATGTGCATGAATAGGAAGGTATACGTATGCACCTTACGTTTAGCTGGTTTTGAAAAATATTTAAGCAATCATATTTTCATGTATCTGTGCACATGTTTCAGTTAATGTGCAATATTGCATTGTCGTCATTGATCATCATTACTTTTACAGCCGGTATCGCTAAAAAAACCTCGGTATCGAAAAAACTGATGATGCTGCAAAAACAATTAATTTGACGTACATGATGTCATTCATTGTG
>JAQIXW010001715.1:0-18037 GCA_034700685.1 Willowsia buskii | reverse complement strand
AACTTGTTTTTTATTACGATCAGAGTTGAACTACTGTTTAACTACTTTATGTTCTGTGCCTTCGTAAACTTACAGAATTATCGACCATTGAATATCCCTGAACAGAACGTATAGCGACGAATGTAGAGTGGAGAGAACTGCAAACTGATGCCAATATCCATAACCCATCATCTATGCAAAATTTACTCGGTCTTAATATCTACTAGAAAAATATCGATAAAATCTGCTAGATATCTTTGGTGTAATTACTTTTTATATTCAAATGTCCATGTAATCTAAAGCTGTCATGCGATATCTGGGCTCATGTAAGTCTAGCTACATGCATTCATATGTATACAATAGCTTCAAAGCACGCTTGAATAAATCCAATAGCGTTTACATCTACAATCTATTTTCCATGTTTTTATGAGATGAAATGCAGGAACAAGCTAGTAGATTTTTAAAAAAATTCCAAATGTTGTACTTCCTGTTGTCTGTTAAAACTGTTTTGACAAAATTATAAGAGTCTCTAGATCGATTGAAAAATGATGACCCGAGTGTTTGCACTTAACCGAGATTCCTTTACTGCTCTCTCATTCCTTACACTTAAGAAGCTGCAAATAGTTTTTTTTCAGTGATCATTAAATAGCCCTATCAAATAGTTATGTTGCTTTCTAATTCGTGTTCCGAATTGTAGTAAATTGAGTGCTAAAAATTTAAAGAAACTCGTTCTGTGCATTACATTCAAATTACATGAGCACCTTATGTAACAAAACCTACACAGTGCATTGGATTAAAAGGATTGCCTGCGAAATCTTTTGTGTTATTTCAGTTTTCATACAAATTACCACTAAACCTAGTCAAGTATTACTACACAAAATATTCTTCAGCAACAGCAACATATCTCATGTTCGATGTGAAGCTCAAATGCTTTTACGGAGAGTATGGCATAATTATCATTACAAAAGACTCATTAAATTGATAAAAGAATTATGGCTAGAATAGTTTACAAAGCATCGCAAAAACATATTTTTGACCAGCAGCAATCGGAAATGTTTTTCGACTAATACAGTGTCTATTTCAACACAGCTTTAAATGGACTCGATTCACACACCATCTGCCCTTTCAGAATTTCGTTTTAGCCATTTGTCATTTAATTAGGTTTGACTCTAGTTGTGGTTTTAATTCTTGTAAAGGCATAAATTTAATGTTCCATTAAAGTTAGCACCGTTAAACACAAAGACCTCCAAAACTGCCGTTATGTAACAACTTATCATTAAAATATGCCAACCTTTTTCACACATAAGCCCCTGTAAGAATTAAAGTACTCCACTAAAATTTTGTTGGTCTACTCAATAGTACCTTAAAGCTTGGGACAAAAAACTGTAGATTAAGTTCCAGTCAACAAGTTGTTAAAATGGGTATCAACGTCAAATTCATTGCCAAATATGGCGGAATCTCGCTTATTGTTATGGCAATTGTCATTGTCAACATGGACGTATCACTTGCACAATACGGTAGGATCTTCCCAAAATCACAATTAAATTCTGCGGTGAAACCAAATATTATTTGATATTCGTTTATACTTGGATTTTAGGAGGGATGTCATCATTTGAAGCTTGTGGTGTACTTTGTCCACAAGAAAACGGCTTCAATTCTATTAATGGGTATAGAGGATTTTGGGAAGATCTTTGGGTGAAACCTCTTTTAAATCCGTCAGGGAACTTTGACTGTATGACAACTTTTTGGAAACATTCTAAAATTTGGAATATCTGTCAAGTTACTACAGAAGTGTGAACTAAAAAAAATTTCTTAAATAACTTATACAGTTCTTAAAACCGGATCACCTCGACCACGACCAACTGCCGGTGGATGTAACAGTTATGGACACTCATGCTGGGGCAGATCGATACGCAGACGAAGACGTTAAAAAATATCTTTTGTACATTCACCACTTTCAAAATTTTGTCATAGTTAAATGATTTCATTTTTTTGTAAAGTTTCATTTTGATTTTAGAGTAAACCAATGCAGCAACATTAATTTGGTACGCTTCTTCAAGAAAATGTCGTTAAATTTTAATGTCTCCAACAAACACATTAGGTAACAGTTTGTCATTAAAATATACAACTTGTTATTGTACACGCTTAATTTGCACATAAATTACATAATGCTTAATAATGCGGAGATCTTTTATGTATTGGCATTCTTCTCAAAACCTCTGAAGCATTCATAAATTCATAAGCTTTTGCACATAAATTATAATTGCAATTATCAAATACTTAATTACTATCAAAACTCGATACATAACCGCAACCATTAAAAAATTTGATTGGAACGACAAGCTTATGATAAATAAGGACGCTGCGAATAAGGACGCAGCTAAAAAGTTGTCAAGATGTGTGGCATTGCCAAATTGACATTTAAGTTTTGCAGAATTGCCTTTATTGTAGCGACAATTGTCCTTATTAACGTTGACAATTCATTTGCAGAATATGGTATACAAGATAAATTTTAATTCTTTAAAAAAATATTCATAATTCATTTATATTTTTTAGAATGGCTGGCAAAACCTTGGGCTTGTAAAGTGCTTTGCAGTCCACAAGATGACGGCGTGCCAATCCAAGATTATAGGACGGGTTTCTGGGCTGGCTTACTAAAACCTTTGATAAAACCACCAGGAAATTGGGATTGTAAAAAACACTTCATTTGTTTCTCTTTAAAATTCAACCTGAAAATTTGCAGTTGGCACAATTTTGTCTTAAAATATGGTTGTATTTAATTTGCAGTTCTTAAAACGGGATCACCGCGTCCAAGGCCAACTGCTGGTGGATGTAACAATTATGGACAGTCCTGCTGGGGTGGATATAGGCGCAGACGAAAACGTTGAACAATAATATTTTATTTCACTTAATACTAATTAAATATTTTACTTTTTTCATCAAAACTGCTAATTATTTATCACGATCTGTCCATTCCATTGGTGGTCTTCCTCCTCTATATTTCATTGCAGTGCCTTCATATCCAGGATCCAAAAATACTTGATTTAAATTTGGAAGCAAGTCCCAAACGAGCCCCCCTTCATCAAAGCTGCGAATCTCAATTTTGTCTTTCTGCTTATCCTCCACCCAAAAATTCATTGGCTCCTCATTACTTCCCATTTTCAGAGTTAACTTTTCCAAATTCCGAAACCCAAGTAGGAAATCGAGCGAACAGAAATTTTCCGTTTTAAAATCCAAAATCTTCAATCTGGCCATATTCCACGGCTTCTTTGACGATTTCCAAATCTTCCACTTATCATATATTTCCATTTCTCTTGGAAGACTTATCACCAATTCTTCCAGTGTTTCCTGATAAGCTTCCAACTTCTTTAAAATAGTCGACCAGCCCAATGTCCCTTTCTGCACATCTTCCAAGCTCAACCTCAAAACTTTCAACTTCCAACTGCCGTGCAGATCTTCAAACTCTTTCGCACTAAATATGTCAATAGCCAATTTTTCTGGATTTTTGATCCAACCAAATAGAAATTCATTTCCGTTGTGATTTCCCGTCCAAGAGGACACCCTTTTTATCTCCACAATTTTGGCGTTCTCCGCAGCCCGAAATAATTGGTGACATACTTTTGACTTATAGTCGACTTGAACACTGATCATATTAAAATTCGGCATACGTATTTTTGACACATCCAAACAACAATCAGTTGTTTTTCTCTGTCTGTTCTCAACCAAGATTGATCTCAGATTTGGCATCAACTCCAAATATTTCTGGAGCCTGCAATATCCCGGATTTCTTGGAACTGGTCCAAACCTTATCACCGCGTGCCAAAAATGATGACCAACTTTCTCCAAAAGATTTTCCACCGCTGTTCGATACTCTTCCAGTCTGTTGATGTAAATCTCGAAATTCTGAATAGGCTCATGACGTGGCTTTTCAATTAATTCCAGACTTCTACTTGGAAATGGGCAGTGATTGCGGTAGTAAAGATTACTAAATTCAGGAATTATTTCTCTCTCCAGTTTCTCAAGTCTAAACTTATAAAACCGGAAGTTGGTCAGGTACGCGGGGTCACATCTCTGCTGATATTTTTTATGTGGCCTAAGTTCCAGGAAATTGTTCACCGCATTTTTCCATGCGGAACAGACAAGTCGTAATTTGAGAATTGGGGGTGACCTGGAATTAGATGGGGGCTTAAGGTAGCCCTGACGATCAAGTTGTTGGAGGACCTGGAAATATTAAATATGGTTATATTTATCATGGGTTTATTTTCAATCCAAAATTTAAAAATAAATTCTAAGAAATTACTATTGGAAACAGGTAGGCAGTTCTTTGTGGCTCCAGGAGTTTCTCCAGGAAAGGTGCCATTTTAGCACAGTTCAGCAGGGTATCAGAGTCCTCAGTACTCTCCAAAATATGCTGCCATGTCTGCAATTAAAGGGAATATGTTTTTAATTGGAGAAAAGAAATTATTATTCAAACTTGAGTGTAAATTTAAAACATTATAATTTACCTCCAAAGGAAATATTGACAACAGTTTTCCTCGGTCCTCCTCAATATTCTGAAGACGATGAAGAGGATCCATTTTAACTATTTTATAAATTTATATTCTCTAATGGACAGATTTTGAGTTAATGTGAACTACTAAACTTTTTCATTATGAGTGCGATGTTTTCAAGTATGTCGAGAAATAAAGTTAACTATTATTTTTCACTTCCGTCCTGATAGCAGAAATAAATAATAATATATTATGCCTTTTTCCTCCATAAAAATCTACAGCTGTGTTTAGAGAAAATCAGTAAGGTTGAGATACCCCACATAGCTCCTTTTAATGAGGATTTAACACAAAGCAAAAAATTTTAACTAAAAATAACTTCATTTAAAAAAAGGACTTGCTTCATGGACACTGCGGATTATTTTTTAAGGGTTCATATCGTATGAAGATATGTAAAAGGCAGAGAGAATTCTTCCCGTTTACTTGTGACAACCCAGCCTTCTCAAAATTTTAGGTACTCAGACATCCCACGAATTTCTTTATCAGAGTACCATGATATTTTGTTTCTGTGGATTCATCTCAATAGCTCAACCCTTCTGAATTCTACATTGAACATAGCTGTATATTTTCTAGAACGAAGAGTTTCCAAAAGCAAAACCCTTCACAAAAAAACGAGACCACCAATTGAATAGACACAATAATTTTGCAACGTGTTTCAATGACAACTGCGATAGATGCAAAACTAATTCATAGTGACGACTGAAACCTTGACATAATAATATATGATAAATAATAATACTATAACGTTTGGAATGCACATTATGACATTACCAGTTTATTAATTATTTTCTTTTTGCCTAGTGATTATTTAAATTGAAAACGTTTTAGAAATAAAATCAAGATGTCGAATAGTTTTCAGACCTACATAACAGGGAATTGTTGTTCAAGCAATAATTTAGTAAGTATCTTCAAAATGGTTTATTGTGTTGCATAAATTATTATAAGTCAGCGAATCCCAAATTTTTACATTAAAGAAATAGTCAAATATATATTTTGTAATACCTCACCATACAAATTATACCGGATTGCTTTCTAATGAAACATGCATGCACGTAATACGCCGTATGCGTATCAAATAAAAAATACCTCACAAAAGTGCATGGAATTTACATGCATTTGGTAATTTCATTATGAAAGTTTCAGACTATGTATTGTACACATTGAATAGCAAATCACTCACATCCACAATGAAGGCAATGGATTGAATTTATTTAATGAAATACATATAATAAAATGCAACAAATCCATTTTTCATCAATATAATTAATACATACCACTAATTAGTGAATAGCATACCACATGTTCACACGCTGGATAAATGCAGCCAATGTATTTTACACATAAAATTTCAACAAGTGGCTATACTCTCGCTTATCAAGCATCCAACAGGAAATATGTGGCAAACTCGCAACTTTAGCAGAATATTATGCTGACTCATTTTGCACATTAGCTGGAAAAAAGGAAATTGGGCGTATTTCATTCTGCTTTAGCGTTGTATGTACGAAGACGTTCACTCTCTAAATATCATTCATTTTATTGCTAATAGATATCAGTGCTCTTGACCAAGTATAATATTAGGAAGCTTCAACCAGTCTTAAATACGACAAACCACGCTTATCAAGAACTCAGTTCAAGTAGCGTCTGCTTTTTTCATCAAAACACAAATAAATATATATTTAATGATACTTTTAATGGCAGGTCATGTTATTTGCTCATCTTTGTGCTCTCCTTATCAGAAAATTCCATAAGTATGATGATGTGTTGTCTTGAAACTTGTGACTTGTGAAAGTCCCGACTATGTACGCAAGTTAAGAGCATAATATGAAATAATTGACCTGCTTCTGGAATCAAGGAAGTTTATTAAAACTGAAATATTTGATAAATGTGACATTTGCACTATTTCTATTTTATTAAATATTGACAGAAAGAGGAATTGTATTTATTGTGTTCTTACAAATATATATGTTCTAGTTCTAGAATTTTAAATTCGTTGAATACAAATTAGTATCGAATTAAAAAAAGCATTGGCACTTCATTCTTTTGAAATAGCAGGAAACGATTTCTCGATTTCAATCCCGAGAATTTCAAACGTGCGTTCCATACATGTGGAATTGCTTTGGGACATTTGAGTATCAATTACAGAGCAGAACAAAACAAAAAGTTTGACATTTTCTTGTTTTTCTTCATAAGTATACTGAGAAGACTTAATGCATCTAAATACATTGTAAATAGTTTTTTTTTAAATTCAGGGGTTGGCATACAATTTTCAAGAGAACGAACGACAAATAGCAGTAAGATTGATGTATGATGTAGTTGTGTGATGTTTTTTTACTGAAAAATTAAAAGAATATAGGATAATTTGAACGTTGCGATATTATTAACAACGAAGTATAGAACGAAGTGAGATACTTATTGATTTTGGTTTGTCTATCTGTCTGTCTGTCAGTCCGACCGTCCGTCCGTCTGTCTGTCCGTGTGCGCTATAGCTCGAGTACCTGCGGACCGATCTTGACCAAACTTGGTACACAAGTAAAGTCATGACCCTAGGTACCTTATGACCAAATTTTCGCCAGAAATATTAAATTGTTGGTTTTGCATTGAACACTCAGGAACACGCCAAAAAATAGTAATTAATACTCCATGACAAAAAATTTCGTCCCCTGACCCCCCGTGACAAAATTTAACATTTCATGATTTCAGTAGTCAGTGCTATGTAATCTGGCTATCAAATTTTAATTATAGTCTGCACGACATGCAAATCTGGAGTAGCAGTTTACGTTAAAACAATAATTGATAACACAGTAATATTAGCTGAATAATTCAGAAAAACAGAAGTGCTAGTTTAGGATTTCGATACTATTTTTATTTTGTTTTATTAAATATTGGAAGAATAAATGAATATATTGAATATATTTTCACCTTAAGGTACATTAAAGTGTTCCAAATTATTTATATGCAATTTATTGCTCCATTTTTAAATATTGTGTCACGTGGTCCCCTTTCAAAAAATTTTCTGTTATTGATTGTTTATATCAATACATACAATTTTTTTGCACAAGCAATGAAACAAGAAAAAAAGGAAATCACGATAGTTTTGATATAATGAACATATTTGTAGATATATTAGTTGATTGGTACCTTGTCACATAAAAACATAAAGGTATATGATAAATAAAACTACTAGCATTTTCAGGAAAACCTAAGCTACTTCGATTATTTTTAAAGACGTTATTAATACTAACGAGCAAACACACGAATCCAAAGCTTAACCACAATTATTGGCAAATATTTTAAAACACCACATCATTTGAAGAATCCTAAGAAGAAATAATCAGCGAGCCAAAATTAAAGCCATTAAAGTAGCCCATTAAACTATGTTGTATATCTTGAGAAGTCTCAGAGTCTCAGGAAGTAGCCTAAAGCTTTGTTGAGCGACTTGAATTGGAGTGAGGTTGTCCTTTCCGGGACAGTGAAGTGCATCGGCAAATCCATTATTGAGAATGCACACGACAACATCGTGGAATAAGTCTTCTCTATTTGAAAACATATTGTCTTTAAGTTTGGATGGCAAAATGTGGAGAAATGTATCACCAAAACTGTCTCGTCTTCTGATGTCGGCTTTGCCATTTATCAATGCGGTGATGCAGTGTACCATTGTGTAAGAATCTTCCATGTTCAAAGTAAGTTCAAGTGGTGTTTCGTGCTTGACCGTTTCCGCGTTGACATCGGCCCATTCACTCATTTTCAAGTCATGTATGGTAAACTGAAGTGTTTCTGTGCATTGGTGGTCTTCCACAAAATATTCTAGAATGTTTACATCACCTCTCAAAAGTACAACATCCAGGATGGTTGATTTCCTTCCCCCATTTTCAGTCTTTATAGTTTTAACTTGGTTTTTCGTTACTTCTGAATACCATTTACACAAAATCTTTATAATTTTAAGTTCTGACTTCTTACAAGCAAATATCAAAAGGTCCCCAATTTTCTGGAAATTGGTTTGTTCAAAGTTGCAATGAGAACAAAGTGTATTTTGATACTCTTTCAATTTTTGTTGTGCCCTAGTTGATAGCGTGTTATCAGCAGCGGTAAAAGGAATATCCTCAACTTTATGAAAATTCAGGTATTCTAAAGCACTCTCATTATTTTGAGCTATCGCATGGTGCGTGATTGTGAACCCATTGTTATCTACAGTGTCGAAATTTTGCATCTCATTTACTAAAATATCAGCGCACTCTATAAATGCAGGACCTAATAACTTATTGGTTTTTACAAGCCACTGCCACTTTATAAGTGCTCTCTCATCAGATGACATATCGACTTCTAGCAGGTCCAGAACTTGGAATCCTACTGGACAAGGAAGTGTTTGAAACAAACACGATTTATTTACTTCATATATTTTTACACCTTTTTCTATCAGCCATTTAATGTATTCTAAGCTATCGCTTGGGATATTTTTGTTCTGAAAGCATCCAAAGTATACATGTATGGCATTTATGGAATCTGAAGTCTTAATTAAAGGATTTATATCCGTCAACTTTTTTAGCATGCCAACGTCTTTATTCATATAAGCGTAGTGGGCAGCTTTCACTTGACAACTTTTAGAAATCTTAAAACCTTTAATTAGGAGTTTCAAAGAAGTGGAGTTTATATATAAAAACATGGACCCAGTAAACACAGTATCAAATTGTACCGCTGAATCTTGTAAGAACTTTAGCATTCTTTCATCGGGCCCTATACTAACAAATATTTGATGTTGTTTAAAATTTTGTCTAAATTAAATTGTGGATAATGGTTTTTAATGCACTGCAATATTAACAGGTACTCTTCACAACTGTGTTTTCTTATTGAAGTGCAAAGGAAATTAATACAGATTTTTATATCATAAAACAACTTTTTGTCTAGTTGAAGTAATCCAGTTACAAGGTTCACGTGAATGTCGGACCTGTAAAGTACGTTTTTTAGCGTATCAACCTGTAATAATAGGTTATCGTTTATATCCAATAAATGTTTGACGATGCTAATCTTTTCTTTTATAATCCCCTAAACTATTCTCTTTTGTTTCTTCTACACATTCGTAAATCAACGTTGCAAAATACTCGCTTTTGGTTCGAAAGATTTCACGAAATTTAGGAAGATTAACTATAAATTCGAATACTGAATAATTGCCGCGGGCCACTGCAACCTGCAATAAAGAACGACTGTCAAACCTCATATCAGAGTAGACTGCAGGTTAACTTGTTACCGATTCAAATTCTTCAAAAACACGTTTTGTCATGGAAAGTCCAGAGTGAACTGTGCACAAAAATAAAAACTTTTCAGTTAAAATATCTGATGGAGCAGTTCCAAAACTTGGGAGTTGATACACCACTTTAAAAAATATTGCTTCAAAATCAGAATAAGCACAGGCTTCAGAAATATTTTGCAGTGTTTGTGGCTTCAGGTTTTCACACTTTTACACGATTCAATGAAGACTTTTGATTCTGAAGATTTCAGAATTGAGTCAATGAAGAAACAAATGGCATTGTGTTTAAACTGTCTTGTTTTGCTGTCAATACACTTCAGCTTCATTTTTGTATTAGCACTAACCGTCTTAAAAACGTGTAAAATTAATAAGTCAAGCACACCCTTATTGAACTGATTACAAATATTTTTCGCTAAAAATTTTGCCACAAAATATTCAGCAAACGTTCTGTGGATAAATCTAGGAACCTTTAGTCCCTTCTTGGACTCCAATATTCCCACATTTAAGATTTCCCTTAGGCTTAAGGGATGACGTAAAAAAATTTTAAGTTTTGCCCCGTACGAAGGAAAGAGCAGTAAAAGCGCATGAGACACATGTGCATTGTCTAATTCCAAGCAGCTCTGCTTTCGTTTATCGTATATTTTATAAAACGTGTCATACTATTTCTTCACAAATAGTTCATAAAGTTGAGTCAGTGAATTAACGCTAAAAACTGGCAAAACGCACTCTTCAGTCGACACAAAGTTGATGGCGTCCTCCTCATAAATTTCCGCAATCAAAAGGCATTGCAATGGGATTCCTGCAATGTCATGCTCCAATTTATTTTCTATTTTTTGTTTGATTGATGATAAGCACTTATCAGCAAAAATGTTGAGTTTGTTGATATCATTTTTTTGCAATGTTTGCAAGCAAGATTGATTTACCCATTCCTGGTGTATCTGATATGCAGATAGTTGCACTAGAATATGAATCACTTTTATATTTCCGAATTAGATCATCTTCACTTAAAATGTTCTGGTCGTCACTGACAGCTTGTTGAATCGAGTGGACACCATTGCTAGACTTTTCCCAAATAAACATGCCATCACGATAGTCGATAAGGTGCATTGGTCGATCATTGCAACGCTTCAACATTTGTTCATAGTGAATTCTTGATTCTAAGACAACATACTTTTTAAAGTTTGATACACCATTAGAAACAATGTTCGCAGATGTATCGGTTGCTATTCTTTTAGCCAGTGTTGATAGTCGATACCATTCGATTCCTCCAATAAAATATATATCTTGGCCTTTACAACCAAACATTTTCTGCGTAAGAATATTTCTGGTTACTAGTCGCCTTGGAATATAGTATGTTATCGGCGCTGGCATATTGTCTTTTAATGATATCGGGATTTTGTTTATAGCCAATTGCAAGAGAGTCTCAAATTTTAGCTCTGATAACATTTTCACACACTCTGTATTCGTTAGACCTGTATGAATCTTACACCTGTCTATAATTTCATTTTGAAAAATAGAGTCTAAATCTTGCCATCCAAATATTTCGTCGACCAGCTTTTGTGAGTTTGATTGCGCACCACACACCTCATTTGTGATTACCACACATTTAAATTGAACATTGGTGAGGTGAATTAATAATCTCTCAGTGTTTTCTGTGGAAACCACTACATCTATTTGTTGCAATGTAGCGGCAACAGGGGATCTAATTTTGTTCAAAATGTCTTTTGGAGTTATCACAGTAGCATCAGTGACAGTATCAAAGATTCTGTCAAGAGCCAATTGAACATTTTGAGAGGAAATGATATACACATTAGATTGTTTATCGTTTTGAAATGCTTGCCAGTACGATGGAGGCGTTTTGAATTTGCAAGGTCGATGTCGGGCAAGCATAGTCCACTCTTTTTGTTCAGTGGCGTATTCATGCTTCGCAATCTCATCCACCATGCTATTGACTCTTAAGTCTAAAAAAATTATAAAAATGCTTTTAAACAATTTTGCTGGTTCTAAACATGAATATTGTGAATTTAAGTACCATCTCTTTCATCCAGTTTTGAATCCATTTTGATTTCAAAAAGTCACTACTTTGCTGCAGGACTACTAAAACACAAGATGAATTTTCTATTTTTGTCCTCTTTTCAACAAAACTTTCGGAAATTTTGTTTAAAATATAAAATAATATAAAATGGTTTTAAACCGTTATTGAACTATGTTTTAAAATAAATTGAACATTAAAAAGATTGAGCTGGAATAACACAAATTTGAACTGAAAGCTGAGAAGTCTACAAAACCAAATGTATCTCCTTCTCTAGGACAGTAAAGACAGATCAATGTAATGAAAAATAATTTTTACTCGTTTTACTTCGTTATCGAGTCATCATGACCACATCCTGTGTTTTCAACAATAAGTCATCACTTCACTTAATGTATACCACAAATTTACATCGAATGAACAAATGGATGGATTAACACACCGGATTTGTGCGAGGTATCTACATAATATATGCACTCAACATTCAACATTCATTGAACTCAACATTCAACAAGTCTATATTCATTTGCTCAGCAAGAATCCAGCCGGAAAATAGTAACGCACGCTTGCAATAATACGAGTAACATCAATTTCCATTTATTCGACATTGTTCATAAATAATAATCTTTCAGAACGTACATAATATATTTAGGCTTCTACTTTTGAACACGCAGTAGCACACTGACCACAAACTTTTGTTGAATGAAGACTCCGCATTTATCACCAGAAAAGAGATAAGAGCGTGTGTATTTTGGGAAGCTGACGTTTGACAATGCATTTGCAATAAAAGAAATAAACCCGATGTCCATTTTATGACATTAGCTTATTCCAAAAACTACAGTTAGGAAAGGTTTCCACAAAATGTAATATTTGTTTATACATTTCATAAGTGTCTGTTTTCATTTCCGTTAAAATTTTTTAAGGTTCTTTTAAATGTTAAAGTCTGCAAAAACTTCGACAAATAAAACGGTCCAAGTTTATAGGTCAAAATTAAATGACTTCAAAAAATTCAAATTTGAATCGGAATCATGGATCGTCTTCTAAAATTCATTGTGTGCTAAGCAATGATTCTTTTTCGGCTCTCGGGATATTCGTACGCAAAATAGAGATAAAACAATGAATCATAGAGCACGATAAAATTATCTCCTAAATTTATTGAAGATTTTTAGTCAATATAATTAATACATCTCATATAATTAGTTTAGAGAAACCCACACTTGAGGTGTTAGCAGTCAAACAAATGACTGAGCTGTTCACACGCCGAAAATATGCAGCCAATGTGCTTTACATAATTTTATATGCAAGAAAATAGTGGCTATATATTTTCGCTTATCAAGCATCCAACAGGAACTGACTGTGGTAAACATACAACTTTAAACAGAATATATATTATGCTGACTCATTTTGCACATTAGTCGGAAAAAAGAAAATTGGGCGGATTGCACTCTGCTTCACCGTTATATGTGCAAAGACATTCGCATTCTAAATATCATTCATTTTTTACTAATAGATAACAGTGCTCTTGACCATGCATAATCTTAGGAAGCTTCAACCAGTCTTAAATACGTCAAACCACGCTTATCAAAAACTCAGTTCATGTAGAGTCTGCTTTTTCATCAGAAAACAAATAAATATATATTAAATGGCATGTCATGTTATTTGCTCATCTTTGTGCTTTCCTAAACACTTGCTTATCTTTCTCTTGCTTAACTTTATAAAGCACCCCATTGCACACAGCACTGCAGGAATTAGAATATATGGCAGCAATTATTACTTGCTCTCTCCAGTGGCGTTTTCTCATGCAAAGGCCCGACTATGAATGCAAGTTACAAGCATAGTATGAAATTATTGGCCTCTTCCTGGAATTAAAGAGGTTTATTGAAGCAGAAATGAAGCTAAATAAAGTTATCATTTGGATTGCTTGTAGTTTATTAATTAGTGGCAGAATGAGAAATTACATTGATTGTGTTCAAACATTTATATTTATGTGATCTAATTCTAAAATTTTAAATTTCTGGAATGCAAATTTAGTATTGACTTTTAAAAGGCATTGTCACGTCATTCTTTTGAATTGTCAGGAAACTATTTCTTGATTTCTATCCCGAGAATTCCAAACGTGCAATCCATGCGGGTGGAATTGATTTGAGATATTTGAATATCAATTTCAGAGCAGAACAAAACAAAACGTCTGAAATTTTCTTGTTTTTCTTCATAAGTATATTGTGAAGACTGAATGAATCTTAATACAATGAAAATGGTAATACATTGAAATTTTAAATTCAGGTGTTGGTATACGATTTTCAAAAGAACTAACGATAAATAACAGTAAGATTAATGCATGAAGTGGTTATGTTTGTTTAATTAAAAAATAAACGAATATAGGATGATTTAAAGGTTGTGATAGTATTTGTGATCATAGCAGGATGCCTTTGCATTTGCAGGAGTGTCATTTTCATTATCACTTATCACCAACCGATAATATTATCTGCACTTAAAAACAACGCTCTTGGTTTACTGAAGTTTTACGGGTACTTTTACCCATTAAATTGAACGATGTATAAGTGAATGATTTGAAATGTAGCTTTATTTGGGTTTCAGGCTACGAGTAAAACCTTTACTTTGAGGATTTTTTATTCGTTCCAATAAACATGCATACCTATTCACACAATATATAAAAGATATTAAGAGTGATTCAGGAAGAATGTTGATACGTCAAATTATTTGTTTAAGTCAACCCTTTTTAATTGCTAACAGTATTAGTATTTTTAAATGAGACCAATTGTCATCCCGATTTATCAAACAATACAAATACCAGCTCAACAGACTAAACGATAAACAAGATAAATCAAACGCATAATTCACTGTTTACCATTTCATGATTTCAGTAGTCAGTGCTACGTAATCTGTCTATCAAAATTTAATTATAGTCTGCACGAGATGTAAAATCTGGAGTAGCAGATAATGTCAAAGCAATTATTGATAACAGCAATATTAAGTGGGTAATTTAAAAAACAATAGTGTAGGTTAAGGATTTCGCCTGAAGCATTTTTATTTTTTGATTAAATATTGTAAAAATGAGGAAATATATTGAATATGTTTTCTCCTTCAGCTACATTCAAGTGTGCTAAAAATTATTTCTATACAATTTATTACCCAATTTTTTAACATTACGTCTAGTGGTTCTGCTTTCAAAATCGTTCATATCAAAGGTTATTTTAATGTATACAAATTATTCAGTGTTTAATAATAATTATTCAATTATTATTTTATCCCAAGAACATTTGTGTAGATATATTAATCGATTGGTGTTTTGTCACATTAAAACATTAAATAAATAAAACGACTTGCAGGTTTTGAACAAATTACCCGGGTTATTTTAAAAAGCGATATTAACACTAGCGAATGAATACACTGATCGTAAGCTTAACCACATTTGCGGAAAAATATTTTACAATACCACATTATTTTAAAGAATTTTACAGAGAAATTGTCCTTCTAAACGGAGAACACAATAACGAGTTTCAAAATAATCAGCAAATCAAAATTGTGTTTAAATTTCAAATAAAGTACTATGTCACATAAAAAAGATGTACAAAAATTGTGTGTGCAAAATATAATATACAAATTTGGAGGTCAAAATAGATTAAATAAACTTACTATTATTAGATCGTTGAGTATATTAGAATATAAACTACATATTGATGTTGTTTTCTTTGAGGAGTTCCAGAGTCTTGGGAAGTAGATTAAAGCGTTGTTGAGCGATTTGAATTGGAGTGAGGTTGTCTCTTCCGGGAAGGTTAAGAACATCAGCAAAACCATTTTCGAGGATGCACGCGACAACCTTGTTAAATTTGTCTTCTCTTTTCGATCCCCAATCGTCCTTAAGCTTTGATGGCAAAATGTGGAGAAATGTATCACCAAATCTGTCTCGTCTTCTGATGTCAGCATTGCCAATTATCAATGCGTTTATGCAGTCTATCATTTCGTGAGAATCGTTCATGTTCAAAGTAAGTGCAAGTGGAGTTTCGTGCTTGGCAGTTTCCGCGTTAACACCGGCTCCGCATTTTATTAACTCCCTCACAACGGACGAGTCATTATAGTCGGCGTGTATCAGCGCCCAGTGAAGAGGCGAATAACCAGTTGAATCAATGAAGTTCACATCCGCACCCGCTTCCACTAGAGGTTTTATGTACTCGGACGCAATACCTTTGGTAGAAAGAGGAACAAGTCCGTTTTCATCTGGAATGTTCACTTTATCTTCTATTATAAGGAAAGCAATTTTATAAAATTTCATCATGTCTTTTTCCCTCAAGTTTCTCGGTTTCCAGTCCTGCATCTTAAGTTGAAGTATTTCTTTGCACTGAAGGTCTTTCACAAAATACACTAGAATGTCTACATCACATCTCAAAAGTACAACATCCAGGATGGTTGATCTCCTTCCCTCATTCTCAGTCTTTATGTTTTTAATTTGTCGTCTCGTCACTTCTGAATACCACTCACACAAAATCTTTATAATTTTGAGTTCTGATTTCTTACAAGAAAATATTAAAAGGTCCTCAATTTTCTGGAAATTGTTTTGTTCAAAGTTGCTATGAGAGCAAATTGTATTCTGATACTCATTCACTTTTTGCAATGCGCTAGTTGATGGAATATAGTCAGCAGCGTCAATAGGAATATTCTCTTCTTTCTGAAAATTCAGGTATCTTAAAGCAGTCTCATGATTTTCAGCAATAGCATGGTGCGTGATTGTGTACCCATTGTAGTCTGCAGTGTCGAAATTTTGCATTTCATTTACTAAAATATCAGCGCACTCTATGAATGCAGGACCTGATAATTTGTTGGTTTTTACAAGCCACCGCCACTTTATAAATGCTCTCTCATCAGATGACATATCGACTTCTAGTAGGTCTAGAACTTGGAATCCAAGTGGAGAAGCAAGTGTTTTTAACAAATAATAAGTTGGAGAAAGTTTATACATATTCTCTGCTTGTGTTTCTACCCCTTTTTCTATCAGCCATTTAATGTACCATAAGCTATCGCTTGGGATATGTGTGTTCTCAAAACAGTGAAAGTATATTTGAATAGCAGTCCTAGAATTCGAAGCTTTAATTAAAGGATTTATATCTGTTAACGTTTTAAGCACACCAACCTCTTTACATTCATATGCGTAGTAGGCAGCTCTCGTACGCCAATCCTTAGAAATCTTAAAATCTTTAATTAGGAGTTCTAATGAAGTAGAGTTTACTTTTAAAAACCTTGTCCCGATAAACACACTATCAAATTGTACCGCTGAATCCTGTAAGAACTTTAGCATACTTTCATCGGGCTCCATATCCACAAATATTTGTTGTAAAATTGATCTTGATTTTATGTTTTTATAGGGACTGTTTAAAACTATATCTAAATTTAATTGAGGAAATTGATTTTTTATAGATTGTAATATTAACTGGTACTCTTCACAGTTAAATCTTTTTGTTGAGACGCATAGAAGTTGTTTGATAATGTCTATATCATCATAAATATACTTGCCTAGTTGAAACAATTCAGTTAGAAGGCTCAGGTGAATATCGGAACACAAAATTTCTTTCTTTGACTTGTCCCCTTGTAATGTTATTAGTGTCACGTTCATATAAAATAAATATTTGACAATACTTATCTTATCTTTTATAATCTCCTGACTATTTTTCCTTGATCCTTGTACACAATCGTGAATCAATGTGGAAAAAGAATCAGTTCCATTTATAAGGAGTTCTCGAAATGTAGGTAGACTCACTATATATTCGAACATGTAATAATTTGAACCGACTACGGCAAAATGCAGTAAAGAACGATCTTGAAGCCTAAGAGAAGAATAAACAACATCATTATTTGCTACCAATTTAAATCGATCAAATACTCGTGTTGTCATGGAAAGTCCTGAGTGCATTGTGCACAAAAATAAAAGCTTTTCAGTTAAAATATTTGATGGCAAAATTCCAAACTTTGTGAGTTCATACACCACTTTAAAAAATAATGTTTCATAGTCAGAATAAGCACACGCTTCGGAAATGTTTTTCAATGCTTCGACCTTCAGGTTTTCAATGCTTTTAGAAGATTCAAATAAGACTTTGGAGTAGTGTACTTTCAGATGTGTGTGAAGTTAGAACCGGTTTTGGAATTCTACAACCGGTTTTCCCAAAACCGGAAATCCCCCCGCAGCGGATTAAAATGCAACCCCCAGGACGAAAATTCGAATTTCAA
>JAQIXW010001714.1:0-18038 GCA_034700685.1 Willowsia buskii | reverse complement strand
TCGTTAGCATTAGCCACCTATTTAAACATAAAAAACGTCTCAACCTAATCTACAGTGAGCGCCATCATGACCTTATATGATTTTTGTGGACCAGTTATATCATCTCTTACATCTTAGGATCAGATTCCAATGTGCTCCCAAAAACCAAATTAACCTCCACAGATAACCTTCTGCCTTTTCATTATTATTTATTCAAGGTAATTTTCCGCTTGTTCTCAAAACTCCTCATCCAGAATAAAGTCTGAATTTGAGCAACGTTAGATTATATACAGAGAGGTTGTGTTTGTCTTACCACTGCATAATCTCATTATTACGGAGAATAGTAGCTGAATAAAAGATAGCTTTTCTAGGGAAATATTTAAATTACACTCGTGCCTCTTGAAAATTACACTCATCTCCAACAACTTTTACGTCTTGTCAAAAGTTCTTTGTTGTTGGTATTAAGCACGAGTGTGCATAGATCGATTTCATTGAATGGAAAATCTCTTTCGTGCCCATTTGTTCTGATAAGAAACAACTGGGTAGAGAAATATAATGGGAACTAGAACAGAAACTATTTACTCATTCTTATGAGCATTTTCTCGGTAGGAGAGGTCATATTATACGATCCCGTATTATGCATATTTTCTAGTCATCATCATCATCATCGCATCGTTTTCATAATAGACTGAGATTTTGGTTAACCACCTCATGCATATATTATTCTTAAACAGTATATAGCAACTGAGATGATTACTCCGATCGAAATCGGATGCTCCATGAATGAGAAAATGGTTGCAAGTAGGTAACATGATCATATCATCAGCTTCTGTTCTTGATTGAATGCTTCGATCTTTTCCCCTTATATATAAAACATTTGCACTAAATGAATATGATATATTACTATACGCCTATATAAATTATGATACTTTAAGTATAATTACTGGTATCGTGAAAGCATCTTGTTTGTGCTCAATGCTCATTCTTGCAAAAAAAGAAAGGACAATTTTTTTTATGAATGATTTAGATACAGAGTATTTGCATTAAAATCTGCTTGTAAAATATTTGAATTATCACTATCACCACTTACAATTAGTACATGAAACAGCATCTTTGCAGACGTCTTTTCAACTTTGTTTTGACTTTTGCATTGCAACTTCTTACTTCTTGGTAAATATTAGGAAGTAGTAGCTGTAAACAATTCTACCCTCTTCATCTTATTTTGTATTTTAAAAATATCATGCGCCCTGCAATGCAGCATGCGAGTAAAAACATGATCATAAAATCATAAAACTCATGTCATGTTATTAGTAACCTGGGCATCTATCATAAAGGTAGAGATAATCATCATCATCATCACCACCAGTGAAATAGACTTTACATATGTTGAGCATTATTGAACACAACACAAAAGTTGGAAGGAACACACACTGTGCAGCAAACAGCCCAAACGATTTTTGACATACTGGAGAGCTCCGCTAATACGCAGATGATACTTCATAATGATGTTGATGATGACGAGAGTGATTAGTACGCAAGCATATATCTATGAATGCATGAGCACACGCGCTTCAGTTAACTAAAAGACTTGTTGGTCCATAGTGGCTGTTGTTTCCCCTCAGCCCTCTCAGGGCTCTTAACAGAGAGCGAGAGCTAGTGGCAGCAGGAGTAGCATCATCAGAGAAAAGCCAGAGTTGAGGCAGTTATAATCAAAAAGTATCGTGTTACACATTATTAATCCAATACACAATAGTTTCCAACATAATGGTTTTTCATGTTACCTTACTTAACTTACCTCACTTTTCATCATCATCACCAGACAAAGTAAATGGTGGCAATATGATGTTTATGCATGTCTCTGTCTGCAACATTCACGAATTCGAATAAATATATGAGCATGAGAGAGAGGGAGAACCCACACATGCCACGAAAGTTTTCTCTGATTAACGAAGAGAAAAAGAGTAAAAATGTGCTTGTCTGTTTGAATGGTGATGCGCCACTGATATAATTCATCTCATTGTTGCTCCACTGCAGTTTCATTGATGGCTATGTATACTATCCGCAGGCTGATACACTGACTGTGGGTTGAGTCTTGAGTGAGAGGATACTTGTTCAGGTTTCGCTGTTAAATGCAGTAGCAAATTTACACCAGAGCTCGTTAATGTATCAATGGAAGTGTGCTCATGTATCATGTCATCATAAAATGTTCAGGTAAAAAGGGTTAAAACATTAAAATGAAATGTTTCATACCTACTAACTCATTTAGTCGGTTCATTAGATTAAAAGGAATTATAATCGTAGATCTTTTCATCACCACTCAAAAATAATGTGTTGAGGGTGTACGTCATCATCATCTCAGAGAAATTTCTTTTTTATTATCCTCAGCCAAATGTTACCATTCATAAATGTGGAAAATATGATTCACATCGTTTTGTAAAATAAATTTGTGAGATTAGCTTAACAATTTCTCGAACAGTAATGCCAACTATATCCGGGTTTTATTCTAAAATAGCTTGAAGTTGTTTTGATCTTAAAAATAATAATGGCAATTGCGAAAAATATTTTGTGTGGGATGGACTTATGTTTGACTTATATTTCACATTAAATGTATAGAGTAAAGAAAAAGAAGTGAACATTCATTCATAACATGAATAACTACTTTATTGTATGAGAAATTGTGTAGTAAATAAATTGGGTGGGCAGTAATGGGCTTTTATGAGTGTTGAGTCTGGAAGATTGCCTCTGGCCCGAGAAGCTGAAAATGAATGAGAGCCTTACGCTTACGTAAGCAAGCACGTCAATGAATGTGAAAGGAGATCGTGATGACTTCTTTTTACGAGAAAGTGCCATTGGCCATTTACTCTATTGTGATTGGGAACAAGCTGTTCTCATATATATTCTAGTTTTTCTAGTTGGTACTTGTAGTGTTGGTGGGGTTTTTGGTGCTCGTGAAAGTAGGAGCTCCACACCAACTAATATGCTTGCTAGCATCAATGAAAGAAATTCTGTATCATGCCTCATTATCTATTTTATAAGTGCCCCTTTAGAAATCAAAAGAAGTCATCAGCATCTAAAACATTTTAAAAATATGATGCACACAATTATCCATCATAATAACATTGTACACAGCAACAATAGAAGGACTTTAATCAAAGAATTGAAAAAAAAGTTAATATTCTGTGTAGGATGCTTTCTTCGTCTTGCTTTTGTGTTGAAGACCGACATTTCAGCAGTTAGCTAAAAGAAACGTTCTTCTAACTAGATAAATTGAAAGTATGAGTGTTCCGCTGATTTTCCTATAGTTACACCGGTTAACAGTAAATTTAATGCAATTTTTTTAATTTTTGGGGAAATCAGAGACAAGTCGCGTTTGTAATGAAGATTATTCACAAGTTTGTGTCTTTCTAAATATTAGGGCAACGATGATGGTACTATTGCCAACAAATTGGCCTTGAGGCCGTCGAAGTTATCAAATCCCTTTGGTACATTTACCCCTAATTTAGCAAGATGTGTCCGTAAGTAAACATTTATACCTAAACGGGAAAATAGTTTTTTACCAACGGCAATCAGATAAATTTTAGTGTTTATATAACCAGCACAATATGTGGTCATAAAAGCTGTAAGGCAGATGGAAATATGGTTAGTGTAGGAGTATTTGCGTAATATTTTTGCTACCATTATTGTTTGTATGTATCCGAGTTCATTGATGATGGCATGTTACGTGAGCCTACTGCTTCCCCTAATAAGCCCGAAAGCAGTTGGACTCATCATAAAACCCTTTCATCAACATCATCATCATCATCATGATTATGCCTTGATGCTTGGACATATTATTAGAGTCGTTCGACGATATGTATGGCTTTCGATGTGGATGATGACCATTAAGAGATGATGAAAAAGCACTTCTCATGATTGGGAAAATGACGGTTATACACGACACACAAGTCAAAAAGTAACAGCATATTCAGTCTTCTCTCCTTTCATCATCAATTTCCCCAACGCGCACCTTGTGGTCAGTGTAGATATTGTATGGAGTCACGTCACGTTGTTAAAAAGCAGTTTCCCAAGCTAAATTCAAATCATTCACCATAAAAATATACCAATCCCTAAAATTATAAGCATAAAACTTAATAATATTCATTATTTTAACTTTAAGTTTACCCATTATCGATGTGTGCTAACACCCTTATAATTTAAAATGCAAAATTTTAAAACAGTTTAAAGTATTTATTTACTTTGTCAACCAAATAGCATTGGGAATTGGACGGTGAAATTAATTGTCAGTTCTACTTAATTACATTGGCAGTGTTTCTATTTGCTGCAAATTTTTCCATTCAGTAGTTCTTTATACTACAGAGTCTTAGTCTTACTAGAGGTTATGTAGACATTTAGTTGTATGATGTATTCAAGAAGAACTCTCTTTGCATGATCTCTACTTTACATGGATACCTCCTGTCTTTCATTCGATGGCTACCTGAAACTCATCATTACCACCACCACCACCACACACACGCTCCACAAAGTAATCCATATTATGGGTTATAAAAGAGGATAAAAACGAAGTAATTTGCTTCCAAGGCTTCTTCAAGTTTTCTTTCTTGCTCGGTACTTATCCCGAACACATGTGATTGAGAGAGATGTGGAGCGAGAGTGTAGGTGGAAATCATTTGTCAGGACACGGACATAATATATGAGGGAAGAGAAAAGGATTCATTTAAAACAAGACTATATAGAGATGTTGTCAGAAAGTATCTTTTGGAATTGGATGGAGAAATTGAATGTGGAACTGACAGACTTTGTGTTTGTGTGTGTGTGAGAGAGAGAGACTACTACTCCAGATGAATGCAGATGGATTTCATTCGCTTATTCAGTCATTCATCTCCTCTCATCTCATCAATTCACTTGGATAGTTTGCTAGCAGCGGAAAAGTAACGACGTGTTCTTTACAAAAGAAAGTGTATTGTGTGTGCATGGAAAACGGGCGAAAGTAGATAAATGGATGGATTGTATGCATAGGAATACGAATACACTGACACACACGTTCCTATATATTTATTACGCTATGGTCATAAATACTTGGAAACCTTACACTTATATATCATCATTCCATCCAAATCTTCATATCCGTACCAAAAAACCCTATTAGCTACCATAAGCTGTGGTTAAAGGCTACTTTTTCTTGATTTCAAGGAATGACTTTATGGTCATTATTGCACAACTTGAATAGCTTGATTTCATTCTCTCTCTCCAACTCTACGTAATAGAGATATAGACTCATGTTCAAGCTCTCAAACTCTGAAACGCAAAAGCAACGTTTTTTATTTTGGATTATACATTAGAATCAGTTTCATTTAATGTCTCGCATGTCTGTATACTTTTCCCTGAAAAGAAATAATAAGGGAAAAAGGGAATAAGTAGAAATGTGGGGTATAGTCCGCTCTGCCTCTCTTTCTCTCTCTCTCTCCTGGCGCTTATGCACTCTTGCCCTGTAAGTGCTTGATTTAGTAAATGGTAGTGAAAGGACTGGATATCGGGTTGAGTTGGTTGGGAGATAAAGAATAAAAAGGAAGAGAGAGAGAGAGAGATTGAATAAATGAGAGAAAATTGATCGAGTGGCATGTTGAATGGAGATAAAAGTCTGGAAACGAAAACTTGCAACCATTTTCCGCTGATTTGCTCACACAGAAAGTGAATGAGTGAAAGGAAGAAAAAAAGAAGATATTTGTATTGTACGGTTAACTTTTTTGCCTGTTTCTTGGGCTTGTTGCTGTTGAGTTCTCCTTCGGTTGGGATCAACGCATCAAATACGTACTTCGCTATAATACACAAATACCAACTTATACAAAAAAGAGAAACATTTTCAATGTGAATTTTCTTTCCAGATTAAAGATGATCAGTAGCTATTGATAAATATAACATTTATGTTGGATACATTGATATATATGTATATACTTTATATACATAGCAAACATATATGTATTATTTTTCCAATGTTTCGGCATTTCAAAAATTAAGCTCATAGTTGAGTGCATCCATTTTCATTTTAAAAAGAATGCTTTACACTACAACCAATTACAACCAATTGAGCCTTAACTGCATTTTATATTGCGCTCCTTCGAAATTAATCTCACATTATGAATTTCTCTGCTGAATGCTACCAAGTTTCCCTATAATGTCTCATGAAAAAGTTTTCAAAGGTATTGAATCGGATGCCGAATTATATAATCCTAATACACAGCCAGCCAGCATGATGCATCGTAAATGCTGAAGTTTAGGATTTTTGCCTTGGCATTTCATCTGTACGATATCGCTCCCATCAACCGCCTCTTTTAATTAATTCAATCCGACCAAGCTATTATACAATACACGGAAGCTTCCCACACCGAACGAAAACGATACTTCCTCATCTGCTCGCGTACCTATTTCAAAATTGAGGAGCACGGTCCGATTATGCACTAATTAATTTGGTCAAAGTAAAAAGCTTGCACCGACCATGAACACATCATTGTGTATGAAATGGAGTAGTAGTAGTAGTAGTATTATCTATTTACACAATATACATAGCCTTTGTCGGATGAATAAAAGGTGTATTTGCATCTATTCTATTCTCTTCACCGTAAAGATGATATTATATATAATCTGAGAGGCATGTAGGAAAATCAAAGAGCAAAGGCAGCAGCTCACCAGGGTGTCTATCATTGATCTCATCTGCTTTAAAAGAACCACAAAAGATACCAAAAGATACCTTACTCATCATCAATCAGGCAGTAGCATCAATAGTAGCTCGCAGCGGAGCAAACCTTAGGATCTTAATTTTTGGGCAATACCAGAATCAAATGGATGGATAAGTTTCAACCAGTTTTATAGGAATCTCCACTAAATACTTTTAAATAGATAATCGGATATAAGTCTTTGGAAAACTGGATTCATTGATATTTCTAGATAATAGACTATTAGATTATTATTCTACCAGCAAATGAAAAAAAACTGAAATGCTGCTTAACCGTTGCTAAACACAAAATCTTTCCTTATAATAACACAAGGTTACTATATTCATTACAGGAGAATGGTTTCCTTCATGATAGATATAGACAGAAAATTAAATCACTCAAAGTAAAAATACCCAAAACAATGGTGTGCCAGCCTATCAAAATCCTTTCATCAGTTGCATAAGATTTTAACAATGTTGGAGTAATACAAATTGCTAGTGTTTATTACAAGTTGACATCTAATTACTCCCGCTATTGGGACCCGCTTGAAAATAGATAGCAGCGCAAATTAGAACGCCACCATTCCAATAAAAATACATTCATGTCCCTCCAACTCAATTACATTAGCTGAGCACAGACATCCCGAAAATGATCTCATCTCTTAACAAATTCTTCTCCCAGTAACCTTGCATGCATTGATTGCATGAGAAAAGCGTGTGTTATTTTTCTCGTTTGACTTCATCGTCGACGTTGTTCTGGTGGCAGACATTACATTGCATACTCAACTAACTCATTCAATTTCCAAAAAAACCGACAGAAGCAGGATTGGCCCTTGTTATAAGAGGACGCATGTTTTGAGGAAGGCGTGGAGTTGAAAGCGAGACGGTAAAAACTCTATTACATCCCGATAAACCAATCGGGGAAACGAATACGTTGAGAGTCGGCTGAGGGGTTGCGCATTCCGAATAAAATCGTCCAGGAGAGAAAAAAATTATACAACACAGACACACACATACACAGTGAGAGAGAGAAAACGGGTGCTGCTTCTATGTTGCTGCTTATATACTTGTGCGTTTTGCTGCTTCTCTGCTGAAATCGTTTTTACCCAGTGTTAAGTACCCACACATGGTAAAAGCGGATTTAGTGTCTTCTTTCATGAAACACATTGCATTCTTACACCTCGGCCTTTCCTTCGCTTAACCACTGCGGCTAAATGCAATAATGTATAATAATATGTATGTATATATTCCACCTATATCTAGAGATACAGAGAGGGAGAAAGATGGTGCACAGAGCACACCTAAAACGATTTTTTTCAGAAGGAGAGACCAAATGTGCACATCTCATGGATGAATGCAGCTTCCAGCAAGCTTTACAATTACAATAAAAGAAGTACAAATGAATGCAGAGTTTGAATATACCTGGTTTTGTAGAGATCATTACGAAATGGAAGCTGAGAGAGGTAAAACAATACTGCCCTTGGTAATGTATAAATGTTTTTGCCTCGTTAATATCCATCAAGAGAAGTGAAAGAGGAGCATGATATAAGTTGGGAGGAACAACATGGGGTTAAACAGCATAAACATTGATATGCTTGTTTTGCTGGGTATCATGTATATGTACTCAAGTAACAAGATCTACTACACCTTTTATGTTACTAATTCTACAACAATGGAAACATTCAACTTGTACTATGAAGACAAAAGCAGTAAAAAAAATTGCGATGTGGCTGGTCAGTGGCCATCGCACTACTTCTTTTGCCTTTTTCACAAAGACATAAGTTCTCACCCAATGCGAATTACTTATAATACCTAATACCTATATAGATTTCTGATTTTAACTAACTAACTATTTCTGTTATGTCATAAGAACGCTACAAACCACGACTATACTTAGGAGCCAATCAAGTTCTCAAGTATCACGGAAGAAGAATTAAAAGTTCATCAAAGAATGCAAAAGAGATGCACTAAGATGTAAACAAAGACTTTACCCGTAAAAAGAGTGTGTTTTATAAGACGAATGTCTAGCTCCAGTTTTCATTGAACAATAATCATTGATTGTCTCCTTTTTGTCACAAATGAAGATATTTTTATTCAAAGCGACTTTTTATTCATTATTGCTATTTTCTCTCACAGAGTACTAATAGTGTATGTGATTTTTACAACTACCAGACGATGATTGATGCTTATTTCTGCTCTCCTTCCTTTTTTTGATTGACGATAAAATCTGTAGACAACATTGAACATCACATCGGAATTGATCTTCAGATTGTAAGCAGCAAAATAAACATTCCCTTGCAGAAAGATCTCTATGTTTATTTCCAATACGTAAATATTATCTTGTTGTTCTCAATCTCAAGAGCCTAACCAAAAAAAGACGACAACGTGTGAGCAAACATACCTCTGATAAAAATCTTTCCGCCTTCCCTTCCCAAAGTAGACCCACCACAAGAAACATGTAATGTATTAGGAACATGGCATAATAATGCGTGTCCCATCTTCATTCCTATTACCTCTTTTAGACTGACAAAGTGGCAAAAGAGAATTCTCATCTTCCAGGGTACTTCTGTACCAGCTATCGTACGGCGCACTATGGCGTGATTGCATATTATTACCTCTCATGTTAGATGATTGTATTTTCTATTACCTTTTGTGAGGGTACTCGAAAACTTCTGAGTGAACACACAATCCCATGTATACTCGCACCTTCATCACACACGTATCTATTAGATCTCGAGAAACATTTCATGGCAGTGGAAGTAGCAACCCGCAAGAAAAGCACGTAAAAAGACGACGAGTTCTACACGGCGGTAGTGCTTCTTCTTCTTCTTCATATCATATCATGACAAGTTGTCGCGCATAGATCTCATCATATCACGCAGAAAGCGTGTAAATAGAGAATAAACAAGACTGCCTCCTCTCCTCTTGTAGAGAATAAATAAAAAGTAGTAATAGATGTGCAAGTTGTTGCAAAGGCTGTTTGTTAGAAGTGAGGCGACTGGAGAGGGCCGTATGGTGGCAAAGTATATTGAGCGACAGTGTCAGTTTTTAGTTGTAAAACGAAAACCGTACTTTACTCGCGGTGTTGCACTTTGTTAGTAGTAAGCATTCTCATCTCTTCCCAAACCAACCACTTCAACAACGACGACGAAGGATGGATGATGGGGTGATACGCATACAACTTGTCTAGGAGCATTCTCACTGCAACCAACTTATTCCCCACCATCGACATAATATCCAGCAGTAGAAGCAGCACACTTTACTCCAGTAGCAGCAGCAGGCTCTCAGAGGAGGAGAAGTGAAGCAACAGAAGGAACAAAAAACGAAACAGATCTGATTTTAACTTGAATCCTAATAGTCATCATACATAGTCAAGCTCTGGCCTCCGTCTGGAATACTTTCTTTTTTTTACTTTCTTAACATTTTCACCATCATCATCGTATCCACTACTGCATCATATCATTCGTGGAGGCTGAATAATGGGGCATTGGTAGCCTGACGTGTTAGTTTTGTGATTGAGTAAAAGAAACCCAAGCCACGTTGTCTATTTGGGAGTGTGGGAAAATAAATCAGACCATGACATTGATACAGCTTAAATGTTCAATTAACAATAGATTTAGTTTGTGAAATAAATGTATTAAATTCTTTAAAAAGATTTTGCAAGACGATTTGCTAGAGAAAATGTGAAATCAATTTCGGATTATTACTCAAAGCGGAGAGTTTCAAAAGCGGCTGGCCTTGTTTAGCGGAAAGTGTGGCAAATGTGGGACAACTGCTTTACTCATTCTCAGTTTTCATAATAAAACAATAGAAAAAATTCACCGTGCTTTAATTAGTGTTTATCTCATATTGTGAAATTTTATTGCGCCAGTACAATTTCTAAGTGCAGTTATTTCACCCATGAATCCTTCATTTGTGCTCTTTCCTCAACAAGTGACCCAAATTATTTTTTAAATAGAAAGTTGCTAATCGTGTTTTCAAGACCATAGTCTACATTTAATTGCCAATTGTTTCTATCAAGTGATGTGTTTATACTGTACTGCTCTATATGTAATAAAAACGTTAAAATAACTTTTGATCCGTTTTTATCTTGGAGTGAATTGGAAACAATTTCATTTTTCTTGGATTTTCCTTTTGCCTGAAAAAATATTTGCGCTGTTTTTCCCACAAAGTTACGGTCCTTTCGAGGTTAAATCCTTCATGATGCCTCGAGATTCAGACTCCAGCGGGACATGCAGTCCTGTCCATGTCACGAGAAGTCCTAGTCCAAAATCTCAGAAGATTTCGCCTTTCTCCATAGCCAGCATTCTTGCTTCGTCGACTAATCACTCCCCTAGCAAATCCAAAGATGATCCTTCTGAAAATCTTATCTCTCCTGATACCAGCTTACTGGCAAGGTACGGCAAAACAAACTATTAATTCAAATCTCTGTTGGTGTTTTCTCACTTATCCATTAGCCTGGTTTAGACTATACAGCTTATCGTTACATATGAGTACCTACATGTATAATTTTCGCTTTTCAGCGTGGAACGCAGCGTTACGTCATATAATTCTGGTAACATTTCACTAGCATAATCAGCAGCAGAAATGATAACAAATCATGTACCTAATAAGCTTTTAACGAGTCTCACGCTTTAACCTTTAAGGATTAAGCACTTTTAATGGTCGAAGAAATAAGCAACTTCTAATTAATTGCTACAGTTTGCTAAGAAAAGATTAAAAATCACATGTAATGGTAATATCATATATTGAAAGTTGATTTTGGCATTCTTTTTCTAAATGTTCACATTTCATTAAAATGCTTACATAGCAATAACAATAAAATGTTATCAATATCACTTAACGTAATAGTATACATCGATTATGCTACAAATGACACCGCTTGAGACAAATTTTGTATGTGAAACAATATTGGAAAAAATTAACCTGGGCATTATCGGGAAAAGGCAATAAGTAGTAACTGACTGATACAAATACATATCAGCTGCATATGTCTCATGAATGAATCGCAACGACAATTTGACAGTTGACAGGTTTCGGGTTTCGGCTTAAATAAGAATAGAGCAATCGACCAAAGTGATCGAGTCATTAGTGAAGAAGCCAGAAAAATTATTGGAATAAAATAGGAGTGAGCGTTTTGTGTGCTCAAGCGGTTTGAACGAAGCAGACACTGGACAACAATATTAACTCGTAGCAGACAAAGTGAAAACGTACAAGCCAATATTATTTCATTTTATCGTCATCTCAATTTTTTCTGACTTTCTTATGTACATCGTGTTATTTATTGATAGGCACTATAATATCAAAATATAACTAGTTATTCTACCAAGGAATAAAAGTCAACATCCTTACAAAAGCCAATTGTGCCAACATAACTTACGATATGACAGGAATGCTAGAACATCATTGCATATTAGAATGATTTTAGAGATGTCGTTTTTCTTATATTTGCTGTATCTTCTAATGAATGAGCTGAAGTTAAGCCTTGGTAGATTTATCTAATCAATAAGTACTTTAATATATACATGATATAGTGGAGCCATGCAAAAAGCATCTTGTCATATGCCATCAATTTGTCACATCGGTGATATGGGATTGGGAAAATTGCACAACTTGAAATACACACCCATCCTGGTTACAAAGTTACAAATAAATACATAATAGGTAAATACACATGACCTATTGAGGGTATGCACTCAATTACCTACTGGTAACTGGCAAATATTAAAATGAAAAGCAAGAAACCGACCAACCGGTTGCAACCTCTTATAATAATAGCCATAAAGAAACTCTTACTTCTTAAAAGAAAGAAGCATTCGGTGAATCATGTTCCACTCCACAGTTATTATAACGGCTTCAAGATGATTGAGTGACAACAGTGTAAAAATACTGACTGAATGCTTTTATTTACGATGACACTCTACCACTTTGTCATTAGTGAGCATAAAGCATTACTATTTCTTCAGAAGAATACACGTGCTAAGTTACATCAACTATCTCTCAGTTTTTCTACATACAAAGTAATAATGATAACATAAGACTTAATCCAATCGAGAAAGCAAATTGATTTATTATTATTGTATTATAAGTAGCATATTACGTTTTTATATTAGAACACATACATAATAATTCCATCATTACGAGGCATTTTATATAACTCACACTCATTACTGCTATAGGTGACTACTTCCTGTCGTGATTACTTCCAGTTAGTTATTGTTTAGCAAGCTCAACTGATTTTTATTTTGTTGCCAGAAAGTGGGTGCTTTGTCAAGCAGACAAGCAGAGAAGCCCTTCATTCCGGGAGAGAGAAGAAGTATAAAAATGTAAATACTTACACTTTTGTTTCATGGGTGTAAAGAGAGAGAATAGCGAAAAAAGCATCATAAAAGAGCATTCATATTAATATTGTCATTCACCATCAGCGACAGTTAAGCATTAGCACAGCAATAAATTGACATGAACTTACGGTGGATAATGATGATGAAACAAGTTCATTGTCCAAAATAAAAACTATCACGATATCCACATGCAGATGAAGGGCTTCTCGTTAGCTTTCATCAGATAAATTATGAACGGATGAATACGTGCGACATGACATGAAGAATTATCGCAGGTATAGTAATAATAATTATTATTATCGCTAAATGCCAGAAAATCGATTGCGATGATTACTGGAAACCTGCTTTTAGCTCTATTTGACGTTTTTGCAACGAAAGCATAGGAATACTCGAGGTTTCAGATTTTCATTTAAATATCGATAGCTTACGTTTTTCATAAAGTGGCATACTTAAAGCATTATAAATATTTAATATATTACTCTTATGTAATATGAAATGTATACTGAAATATTTAGCAGTAGACAGGTTGCAGGCTGTATGACTGAGGCAGCAAAAGTCAGAAGAAACACCAAAAGTGTAGCGCGTTCCATACAACGGTTTCGAGTTCTGCACTCAATGAATGAAATAAAGTAGCGTCAGTTTACCTTGGACAAAGCATTTACCTTTCCAAAATGGAAACATAATATCAATATCAGTATCGTGAATCATGCTAAACGACTGAAGTTGACTAGAGAACTTTGTAGTTTTGATACCACTTTTCGATAATTTTGAGGCTTATACTCAAGTGTAATTGAAATGCAAAGTTATGCTTTCTAAAAAGTAATGGTGTGCACCCAGAAAACTGAGAATACACGTTCAAAGAACAATACACAATTAAAACTGTAATTAAAAACATAATTGGTATTGTATTTTTCAAAGCGTCTCAAGACACCCCTAGGAATCTCTTCCCATAATATATGTACATGTAATATAAGCTTCCCACTTTTTATACTATATTGTTTTTTAAATGTATAATTTTTATGCTCTATCAAAACTTCTAAATTACTGGAACCAACTAAATGAAAGTAATAATTTTAGCATAGCAAAAATGCTTTGGAATCAATTTTAACATTTTCATGTTCCTCAAATGCATGCAAACACTGTATTTAGAGATGATACAGCATAATATATATCCGATTAGCATCACATTACATGTAGATGGATGAAAGAATAGAGCTAGAATGATGCAGTGTATTACAAAGCAGATGGATACTGTTGTGAATTGTAAATACAACAAGCGGATCAGCAATAGCGACAGGGGTCTTGAGCTCGGCATCTCTTTGTTGATTGCTTGGTTGGCACTCGTACTGGCTGGCTGGCAGAGCAGACTGCTATTACATTATAATGTGAGCAGGGAACAAAAAACCAAAACTAGTTTTGTGTTGGGCAGGGAAAGATGAAATGTGGAAAGATGCAGTTTTCTCAAAAAGAAATAGAATCATTCGCTACTCCTAACCCAGCATGGGCGGCGTTTAATCTTCCGGAGTAGAAATGTCTTTGCGGACAGCTTCCTTTTTACTACAGCTACCAGTACTAATGCAGCCGGTTGTCATTACGACAAACGTATGCATAATAATAGTCCAATAATGAATAGATGACGATATCCCATTGTTGTAATGATTTTCATGGCAAATTATTTACCTGGATGTCTACTGCTAGATAAGAGCTCGGTTGTATGTTGTATCCTATAGAAGTTGCTTTATTCGATGATATAAGACTTATCAAATTGTTTTGAAATATAACTATAAAAACATTTAAGATTCTTGCTGATAATTGTTGTTGTGGCTTTTAACATTGCATTTACATGGCAAAAGTGGAATAAATATCTATTTAAGCCACATCAAACAAATATCGCCAAAATAATTATATCATTTACAAAACGACTAAAACTGACACCAGTGTCGGTATAGTCGCTATTGGTTCAAGGACGTGAACAAATTAGGACTAACAAAAGCTTCAGCATATTATTATGCATGCACCTACTTTTCACAGTTTGTTTTGAGAGAACTCGTTGAATCCTCTAATTAGTAGTGACAGTAGAAATTTCAAAACAATTTTAAACGTCTGTTTGTTTTCCCTTTTCACTTGATTGGAGCAACTAAGAAGACTAGAAGGTTTGCACAGAATTGTTTATTGTAACTTATAAGCATTCAAACGAAATTTGCATGGAAGCAGTTTGTTGATATATATCACTTTAACAAACGTTGGGCAATTACTTGAAATTGAACACAAAAAAGATCACTGTATTTTTGTTACAAAGTCGCAAAACAATTATAATTATTGACTCGCATTTATCTATCAAAAGTGGGATTTTACACGAGATTCTCATAGCATTGCTATCACTTGGTACATACATATTGTTGAAGAGCTAGTTAGCAAATTTATTGTCACCATGGTTGTACGTGAACAAGTTGTTAAATATTTTTTTAACTTTCATTTATAACAGATTGGGCTTGGTCTCTCCCTTAGCATTCTCACCACAGCACTCTGCCGCAATCCTCAGTTTATATGGAGCTAGTGACTTTCAAAGATCAGCAGCTTGTTGGTATCCCTGGACATCTCTTCCACAACCTGTAAGTTTAACGACGCATCAAAATAACAATAATGACTTAAGCAGATCTCCACCTCCAGCCCATCAAGGAACACATCGGCCACTCGGTAAGTTTATTTACCTTGTCAAATGTCTTTATCGCGAAGAGTCAGTTATGCATAATGCAATCCATATATATACCTACAGGTATAATATGCGTACCACAAATGCATCTATTTGTAGACATAAGAAAAAATAATTCGAAATGTTGATGCTCTTGAGCGAAAGTATATCAGATAAGACGAGATAGAGTCAAAGTAGGGTTGGTTTGCTGCTCCTTGGCAGTGTTTGAGTTGATGAAAAGTGACAGAAGGTCTGATGAAAAGGGGATGTTTACCTATTTGTTTTTCAGTGAGACCTGAACAAAAGTCACCGACGGAGACAGGAGCTTCAGACTGCTGCTCTTCAGATAGTCGGCCCAACTCTCGAGCCAGCTCCATCAACATTCGGCTGAGTAGTGGAAGGGGGAACAAGTCTGGTGATCCGGTGGATGTGGAGGATAGCGATGATGATGGCAATGATTTCGAATCGGATGCTCAGAAAGGTGGCTCTGCTACCTCTGGCAGTGCCGCAACAACATCCTCGCCTCAAGGAACTCCTGGAAGTAAATCTGGTATGACGGTTAGCTCACAGTCGAGCAACGGCAACATCAACGGAGGAGCGAGCAAGAGGAAGAAAAAAACTAGAACGGTCTTCTCAAGAAGTCAAGTTTTCCAACTAGAGTCAACATTTGATGTCAAACGCTATTTGTCAAGTAGTGAGAGGGCAGGTTTAGCTGCCTCACTTCATCTGACTGAAACACAGGTGAGGTTTTTTCAACCGTTTGTAAAAAAGAAACCCAAAATGCATTGCGCATCGTAAGCATGACACATATTATTCTGTGTAGTCTTGTGTCATTTTGGATGTGAATTCAAAAGAGAAAGTCATTAATATAAATTTAATTATTCCATGCGCAGGTTAAAATTTGGTTCCAAAATCGCCGTAACAAATGGAAACGCCAACTTGCCGCAGAACTCGAAGCTGCAAATATGGCCCATGCTGCACAGCGTCTGGTTCGTGTTCCTATTCTGTACCACGAAGCCCATCATTCAGCACAGGACTCTAGCAATTCTACAAATTCTAGTACTCCCCATCAAAACTTGACGTCATCATATTCCATCCCTTACTATCAACAGTTCGGGGTATCGCCTACTTCCGTCAACTCCTCGTCTCCTGTCACACAGTCTCGCAGCTCGCAACAACTTCCATCTCTGGTTTGATTGAATTAAGATCAAAATAAGCCCATTACAATTTATCACATCATCATCACAAAAACAAGTTAAACTTTTAGCTCCATGTCATGTCATCACATACAACAAAGATATCATTAGGACTACTCTAAATCAAAGGATTTTATCTATAAAGGAATCAGAGGTACATGGTATTTATTGCATGGTATCTTTTCAAAATTGCAAACAAGGGCAGTGTTTTAATAGAATAGATATCAATTCGATAAAAACTTATGCTATCGAGGAAACTGGATTTTCAAAATTCTTTTGTAAACATGGCCGTTTTTTAAAGCTAAATCACTTATTCACATTGAATACAACATATTTAAATATTATCTAGTTTTTCAATAGATTCCTACACACTCTCCCATCATTTCGCGAATGATAATTTAATGCATTGTGTACAACAACTTATCAGCCACATATTGCACAAATATATAACTGTACAGATTTAGGAATGTGCGTATGTACAGGTATGCATGCTGACAGAAAAAAGTAGTTCAGGCTTCACGCAGCATTACATAGTAATTTACTAAATAGCAAGACGATATTACATTTCTCTCGCAGAGACAGTTCGATATAGTGCTCCACCAACAAAATCCTTATTATTCGCCTGAGGAAAAGGGAAATTCTAGTTTGTATTATAATGCCCCGCCGTCCGTTAAACTTATAACAAGAAAGAGCAGCACAAAGCACAACTCTTGCATTGCAGTATTTATGTTGCGTTGTTCTTCACCATATTGTTTTACACAAAGCCTAAATATGCACATGTTGCACTCACGTAAAACAGTAGAAATATTTTAGTCACTAAACTTTAAAAAAGAACAGTATAGTTGTAACGGGTTGCTACAACTTGTTCTACAAGTCGGGAATAGTTTAAGTCGAAAGTTTGTAGAATACGTAGGTAGTTTCTGTTAGTGTTAAAATCAGTTGTCTTAATTGAGTCATTAATTTCACTAATTTCACGAATAGAAAGTTAGGTATAGATAGTATATACAATTATTATGATGTTTTATAACTGCAAGCAAATTTTCGCTGAACATACAATCAATTCACATACATATATTTATTATCGTGCCACTCACAGTTAAATGCAATATATATTATGCACT